>PVHP010015118.1:37500-38568 GCA_004024765.1 Zapus hudsonius
TGCCAAAGCCTTGAAACACAGTCAAAGATGATGCGAATTACCCAGCATCAACTCCCAGAGGGAACAGTATGGCAGATGGCGATCTCCAGCCCCCGCCTTATCTATAGAACAGCAACACTGATCACCATGATCGACAGGTCCATACCCAGGACCACTGCATGGAACCTAGTTCCCTCAGCCAACTGCCTATATGCCAAATTCAACCCCCTTTAACCAAAGCACAGCATAATCCAACCCAAGAAGCACAGCTGAACAGAAACCAACAGTCCAGCCCCAAGGCCTACCTAGACACTACCTGCTTGTCAAGAAGGTTACAAATCCATCAGGGAGGAAGGAGGTAGGGATTCCAGGTCAGAAGGCAATAAATGACCAAAACAAACAAACTCTCCCATGAAGCCATTTCCCCTTAGGGAGGAACAATTTATCTTGGTTTAGTTACACTCTATAATCCCATTGCATCCAGCCAAAGAGAGAATTTAATTAAGAGGGTACGGGCTCTGAGGTTGGGGTGATTCAGATTCAAGTCCCACTTTTGCCACTAGAGAAGAAGAGAACTTTGCCCTCTGAAGTAAGTTTACCCTTTTAAAAAAGAACAGTAATGACGGGAACCTCTTGATGATGTAGGAAGAGTCACATGAGGCTCAGTAAAATATATAAACCCCCCACATCCACCTATACAATCAGTAACTAAGAAAAGTGCCAAATGGTATTCACCAAACACTGTTTAAGGTCCAAGTCGTGAGTAAAGTATCAGAGATTCCATTTGAAAGATTCCTAAGAAAAGACGGAGAAAGGGTTCAACTGGTAAAGTGCTTGTGGTGTAAGCATGAGGACCGGAGTTTGGTCCCTAAAACCCATGTAAAAATGCTGGTTGTGATGACAATGAACTTGTAATCTCACTTCTGGAGATGTAGAGACAGAAGGATCTCTGGGGCTCAGTGGCCAGACAGACTAGCCTGTTTGGTTTGTTCTAAGCAAGAAAAGAAAGAAAGAAAGAAAGAAAGAAAGAAAGAAAGAAAGAAAGAAAGAAAGAAAGAAAGAAAGAAAGAAAGAAAGAAAGAAAGAAAG
>PVHP010015119.1:0-37958 GCA_004024765.1 Zapus hudsonius
GTCCCTGGAGGAAGGCCCTTTCAATGCACCCAGCTATCAAGTGAAACTCTTTCAAATGGGCTTACATTTTTACACCTTGGAACCTTCCTCACTTTCAAAGCACCTTTCCTATGGCACCAGAACAAAGTGCTAGTAGTCTCTTTCACAATGACAGCCTGTTGGTCCTCACTGCCTTGACTATGACTCTCAATGTCCCCACTCTCCTCTCCATGTCAAATTGCATGCTTTTTTCACATCTTTCTATTCCTCCTTTTTCTCCAGATTCTCAGTGTCAACATGGATCTAAACAGCCAGCAGTGAAACTGCCTGAGCTTGATCTCCGTGCTGTCTTGAAATATCCTTTACCATGTACATTAGTTCTTTGCTTTCAAATTCAGACTCAGGAAATGGGCAAAATGTAGCTAGATTCGTGGTCAGAATATAACTCAAATGGCCTCTATTCCAATTCCCAATGGGTCTTGATTTCCACCTGAAATCTCCCGAGCAGTCTTTAGTGTCTGCTCACAGCAATGTAAAGCTCCACAGCTCCACATTTTTCCTGTAAACAGCCCCAAAGGCTCAAGAGCCACATGGGGAGTTTGTCATAGATATGACCATATTTCTATCAATTCGCTGTGCTATTCTCATCATCACTGTGACAAAATGCCCAATTTAATTTAAGGGAGGAAAGGTTTATGTTGGTTCACAGTGTCAGAGGGTCACCATCCACTCTACAGCATGGGTGGCACCGGAGAGTGGCTGTCAGTGGTTGTGGGAGAACGCAGCGGCAGCTTGTTGACAGTGTCAGGTGGGTCACATTGAGCAGGCTGAACCAGAAGTGGGTCTGCTTCTACTTCACTAGCCAGGCTCACCTCTTAAAGGCCCTGTTCTAGTCAGCTTTCTAGTTGCTGCACAGAAAGAACCCAAGCAAAAGCAACTTGTGGAGGAATGGGTTTATTAGGCTTACGGACTCGAGGGGAGACTCCATCCTGGCAGGGAAAACGATGGCATGAGCAGAGGGCTGGACATCACCTCTGCCACAGCACTGCAAACAGCGGCAGGAAGGTGTGCCAAACACTGGCAAGGGGAAGCTGGCTTATAACCCCCATAAGCCCGCCCCCAACAACACAGCTCCAGGGAGGTTGTAAAACCCAAACTGCCATCAGCTGAGGATCGATCACTGAGAACACATTCAATTTGTTGTGGGGGACACCTGGATCAAACCATGACAGACCCCATAGCCTTCAATTAGCCCAAACTGGGGACAAGCATTCAAACCATGAGCCTACCTCCGTTTTTCAGATTAAAGCCAAGAGAACATTTGCTATTCTTCAGGGAGACAGTTAGTGACAATCTCGGTAGCTTATTGTAGTCACTTTCTTGTTGCTGGGACAAAGCACCTGACCAAAAGTAACTGATAGGAGGAAAGTTATTCTTTCCAAGAAGCTCCATGATGGCAGGGAAACGATGGCAGAGCAGAGGCTGGACCTCATCTTTGCCACAGCAGGTGGACAACAGCAAGAGTCAGAGGAGCTCTAGTGGTGGGGGGGGGGAGCTGGCTGTAATACCCCAAAGCTCTCCCCCAACATCACACCTCCTCCATCAAGGCTTCACCTCCCAAACTCACCAGCTGGGAACCTAGTATTCAGAACACATGAGTTTATGGGGGGCATCCAACTCCAACCACCATATTAACTAATTCACTTTCACAAAACACGAACGAAGAAGGTAGACTATGAGGAGGAAGGAAAGAGAAAGGGGGAACTAAAGAGAGTAAGGGGGGGACATAAGATAATGCATACGTTCATACGTGGAATCTATATGGGGGAGACATGGAGGGAGGGAGGAAGGGGACATGGAACAAGGGGAAGGTGGAGGAGGCAAGTGAGGGATAAGTATGAGCAAGGTGCAGAATGAGAACTATTCAACACCTAAAAATTAAAAACCCCAAACAAAACTCCCTAAAAAATTTAAGAAAATCCCCCAAACAAAAGTCTTAAAAATTTCAAAGGACTAGCTTGTAGTGTTCTTAACCTTTATGATTTATTGGTTACTAAGTTATGTTCATTGATCTAAAAAAAATAAACATCTGTAAGTATGCATTACTCACCAATGGGAACTAAAAATAAGGCAATCACTTCTGGATCGGCTCACGTCCCACCAGAAGGCATGCAAGGCTATGCACCTGATTGTAGCCAGGGCTCCCTTCCCCTTCTCAAGCCATGTTTTGCCTACTTCTCAGGTACCACAAGGAGGCAGAAGGAAGAAACCCAGCTTTCTGGGAGATACAGAACCTCCTCTGAAATCAGACAAAGATCATACCATATCTTCCCACTGTTTTTTACCTTTCAGATCTCTTTCATGTGCTGTCTTTCTTCCCCCTCCTTAAACTGTCTTCTTTTTTCCTTCTTGTTTTATTTGTGACTCTATGTGGATGTCTGCAATGTTATTTTTAATGTTCCCCCCATAGTAGTCAGACATACACTGCTGGGATGAACCTCCAAACCAGGCATAGTTATGGGAGGTAGGGATTTATTGAAACTACAGATCCATGGGAAGTTCTGTAATGGCGAAAGAGGCTGACCCCCTTTCACAGGTTTACAAGCAGAAAGAAAAAACATACACACCAGCAAAAAAAAAAGATAAAGTAGTGGGGTGTGTGTGTGAAGATATTTCCTTCCCTTTTATATAGCCTTAGGGTGGGTCTTGCAGCCCTTTCCCAGACTTGATGGCTTCCAGAGTCTCTGGAATTTCCTTTCTGCACTGCCCTCTCAAGAAGAGATGTTTGTTTTTACCTCCCCAGTACCTCCTTACATCCTGCCCCCTACTGAGAGGCTGCCTTCCTATAAACAGCCTCAGAGATCCATCCAAGATTACTAACAGGTCAAGTTGACAAAACTTAACCATCACGTGCCCCTTACCCACCTTCTCTTCTTTTCCTACATCTTCACAATTATTTTAGTGGGAATACACTTTGAATTGGGAGCCTCATGGTTTCCTAAACATACTAGTTTTTTTTTTTCATCTGTGCATCTCCTGGCCTTGTGAGTTGATTACAACATTGACACCCTCACATAGCTACCAAATGCTATGTGACACACACAATATAAAACATTAGTAAATGTTCTCTTAAAATACAGTTTCATTTCTGGTCAAGCTCCTACCCAAGTTGGGAATACTGATTAGGGAAGGAAATATTAGATATATACACAAAAGTTCTCCCTGGAATTCTGTCCCCATCCCCAGCACCAGCACTGAGAACCCCTTGCATTTTTCTTTTTGCTTGAGACAGGGTGTAACCCAGGCTGGTCTCCCAACTTGCTTTGTAGCAAAGGATGATGTTCAACACAACCCTCCTGTCTCCATCTCCCCAAGTGCTTGGAATATAGCCCTGTGCCACCCACCTGGCACATCCAATATCTTTAATGTTTCAACCAGTTGAAATGGGTCTCCCAGCAAGCATGGCCTTTGTCTTACCCAATACTCTGTGCCTCACAAAGCAACTGGCCAGAGACATCCCATAGGAGGCCATCAGGATTAACCTCATGCCTACATCCATATTCTTTACTGGAAGCTGTCTTCTGAGAACATGGACTCCTTTGCAAATCTTCTAAGAAATGACTGGTTAAATTTTTTTTTATTTATTTTCAAGCAGAGAGAGAGAGAGAGAGAGAGAGAGAGAGAGAGAGAGAGAGAGAGAGAGAGAGAGAAATAGGCAGACCAGTTCCTTTTGCCACTGCAATTGAGCTCCAGATGTATGTGCCATTCTGTGCATTGGGCCTTATGTGGGCATTGGGAAATCAAACCCAGGCTGTCAGGTTTTTTTGAATGCAAGTGCCTATAACCACAGAGCCATCTCTCTAGCCCAGAAGAAAAAAAAATTAGTATATTTGTTGTATAAAGTGCTTTGTTTTGTAATGAATTACAGGTGTGTACCACGCTTGGCTTACAGTACTCCCTGGGAATCCTACTATATACCATAGTCAATTCATTGCTTACCTGAAACCTCTGCTGGAGAAAACCACAGCAATCCAAGGCAGTGTCCATATTTACCTAGCACCATACAGCTCTTCCACGCCCATCTGGCTTCAGCTCATCCTTCACCTCTCACCTTAGAAGGGACATCTCATTACTACTGAAACATCTTCTCAGCCCCCTTCCTCAGCTTTATTTTTCTTCACAGCAATCATTACATTTGGTAATTTATATACTTTTTTCCCTCCTCAGTCTTCTGCATTCTTGCTTGAGCATAAGCTTTGTGGATGTGGGATTTTGTTTTGTGCCTATAATAGAATCTGACAAACATTTACCAATTGAGTGAAAAACACCCCAAGATAAAGCACCTCCTTGCAGCAGAAATCTTAGTTTGTGGTTACCCTTAGAGTTTGGTGCTTCCTTCAGGTGTTCAACATTCTTCTGGAGATGTCAAGGCACGGGACAAGTACAGTCCTGGGGAGGGGTGGGCTGGCTGTAGGTGGTGGGTAGGGAGAACATTTAGCTTTCACCAGCAGCTCTGCCCTAATTAGCATGTAGTGTCATGTCGGTTGAGTCATTTAAACTCATTTCTAGCAGGGAATGTAAGAGTTCTTTTATTTTCATTTAAAGAAGAGACCTACAAAAGTATACCCTGCTGGAGAGAGCTCACACTGCTGGGATGAACCACCAAACCAGACAGGGGAGGAAGGAGGGATTTATTTGAAGCTTATAAATCCAGAAGTTCCATGATGGCATAAAGGCTGGCCCCCTTTCATAGTCCTAAGCAGAGAGAGAAACCATCACCAACAGCACACATGTACCAGCAAACCGTAGGGCGCGCCAACAGAGCTCAGACTACTATCTGCATACTTGGGCCGGAATTCTAGATCTCCCAGTATCCACCCAAGGTGACACCTCCTTCAAGTTACAAGCTTTAACAAAATTCCTGAATCTATTGGGGGACATCCATTCAAACTACCACACCCCGAGAATCTCATTTCTTCCACAGATCATCAACAGGGACATTCACAATATGCAAAACAACACTACAGCTAATGATCGTTAGCAGTTTTTATAATAAATAAGCTGCCAACAAATGCCAGATTTCTTGTAAGAATGGAAACTCTCAAAGTTCAATATGACAACCTTAAAATCAATTTAAAAGCAAAGTCACATGTTACTAAAATTTTCCTGATTCAGGTAGGTAGGTAGGAAAAATGCTTAATCTAAATGAGGAAAAAAAAAAAACCCTTAAAAGTATTTTGAAAATATCATCATGCTTAAGAATACAGAGAAATTGTCTGGCAAAATCTATAACCTAGGGCTGGAGATGGCCCAGTAGTTAAAGGCACTAGTTTGCAAAGCCTGCTGGCCCTGTTAGATTTCTCAGTACCCCTGTAAAGCCAGATGCACAAAGCAGCATATACATCAGGAGTTTGACAAGGCAAGGTATCCTGGCATGCCCATATTCTCTCTCTCTTGAATGAATAGTTTTAAATTTCAACAAACTGGAGATTGCTCAATGGTTAAAGGCACTTGCTTCCAAAGCCTGATGGCTGGGGCTTGGTTCTCTAGTATCTATATAAAGCCAGATGCACAAAGTGGCACATGTCTGGAGTGTGTTTATAGTTGGCAGGAGGCCCTGGTGCCCAGATATTACTCTCTGTCTCTCTTCATATCTCTTTTCCATTCTTAGATAAATACAAATATTAAATTAAATGAATAAAAATCCACAAACTAATGAAGATTTGTTGATTCACACATTCCTAAGTGAAATTCAGTATCATTGTATTCCAAAGAAGTAAATTCAAGATTCCTATAATAAACCATCAACCACCAAACAAAAATACCTCTACAAAAGCAAAGCCACGAAAACAGTTGTCAAGCAAAATATTTTTAATTAGTAGGTTGATCATAAATAAATCCACATAAAAGATTTAACAGAATTACAAAGAGTTTTGTGTTTCCTTTGTGGGCTCAATTCATAATATGCATAAGTCAACCTCATTCTCTACCTGTGACAAAAAGTTGTCATCCAACAATGTAGCAGTTTCAGCAATTCATATTTGTAGTTACATTTTTACATTTTCTTTACAAATGTAACAGTTATGTACATTATATATATTTCTTCCTATAGTCCATGTATTGAAACTCTATTGCCTTTACAGGGAAAATGTTGAGTTCATGTAACGAATACGAATCATTCCTTGTTAAAAAGTAATCCATACAAATAACATGGTACCATTGCCTTTTGGCATCTCTTGTCAAGAGTTCAAGTCCAGAATGCTTTATTAATTATAAGAAAAAACTTTATCTAATTTTACATTATGACATGTCATTCCACACAGCTACATAAATCAGCTGGCTTGCAATGAGGAGGGCACTGTACTGTTGCACGATGAGAAACATGTCGAAACCAACTCAGGTATGCTTGGTGCGACAGCATGGCCATGACCACTAATGTAGGCTGAAGAAAGTCCATCAAGTTCTTTCTTCCCTTTTATCTTTTGCCAAAACCCAGATAGTGCTGTGCCATGGTGTCTCATAATAACAAATCCCTTCATTTCCACTTGTGATGTGCTTCTTGGACAGATTATGCTTTGCCTAGAGATCCTTGTATTCTCACTCAGTTATTCTGTCTCACTTACAAATCTGCTGCTGAACATGAAGCAAAAATTCATAGTAAGAGAATGCAGCTTCTGTCCGGTCTTCAATTAAATGTTGAAAGAATTCGGTTTTGGCAGGACTCTCATCCCTGAAAGGTAGAAAAGAGTATTCAAAACAATAAAAATGCATTTGAAAAATTACCAATATACAGGGACGTTAGGAAAATAGAACACAGGAGATATTAATCAAGAAACAACATTCTAACACTAGAATGTACTTTGATATTTGTGGGACCCTGCTAAGAGGCATGGAGGATATAGGATTATTTGCTGAGACCGGAAGGCGTCCCACTGTCTCCTTCTGTTAAAGGAAGTTGAGGCAAGCCTGGGACCCCGATTATCTCAAGCATATCCTGGACCCTCCAGCCCTCCAGGCAGGCCACAGTGAGCCCTGAGAAAAGCAGACAATTCAAGGCCTAAACTTACTCCAGCTGTAATAAAATCTGGACAATAAAAGTCTAAAGGTTACAGTTCCTCTGCAGCCATCATCATCCTGTACATGTCTAGAGTCACGTAGAAAGCACCCTCAACTTATCTATGCAAACTAGGCATCCACAAGGTTCTGGCCCTTGCCAATCCCTTTATGAGACGTCCAAATGACCCTGTCCCTACCAAATGCCTTGCTGATGCCCCTGCCTCTGATTTTCCTCTGGCTTCTCCTCTATATAAATGACCTTTCTACATACAATAAACGATCTGTCCTCTGAGACTGTATCCCAAGAGTTCTTTCTCTCGTCAGCTCACTGCTATTTCAAGACTGTTCACCCAGCTCTGTGGATGTACAGGGAGTTGATACGTGCTGCAACTCCCCAACTAATCCACAAATGACAGATATTATTTAAAAGTGGTTTAGGACGAGCAATTCTAAGGAAACACTGAGTTCATAATTAAGCACCAAAGACTTACTTTACCACATGGAGGACTGTGCTTAACGGTCTGCTGTCTCTAAGCCAAGTTATGAAGGATCTGGTTCTTTCTGATGAGAGTGTGTCTAGCTCCGGAAGATGTGTCTGGTGAAAGAAACACAACTAGAAAATGATTTCCTGTCTCACAGACTGTAGCAATATTAAAATTAAATCACGATTTCCATTCCTGCTGCATTCCAAATTCACTTTGATACCTTATTCTAAAAATCCTGAGAATTTCATCTTTTTTTTTTTTTTCCAAGGTAGGGTCTCACTCTAGTCCAGGCTGACCTGGAATTTACTATGTAGTCTCAGGGTGGCCTTGAACTCACAGCAATCCTCCTACCTCTGTCTCCCAAGTGCTGGGATTAAGGGCGTGCACCACCACGGCTAGCGAGAATTTCATCTTTTTAATTCTTAAATTTAAATAATGAATGTTTTAAATTGTGGATGTATAGATATATTTTAAAACTACAAGCAACACTATTTTAAATGACCTAAAAGTATGTACCTACCTACCTATGAATCTGAGAGATATTTTTCTTTTCGAAGCCAAAGCCAACTTAACAGTAAAATAAACAAGTCAAAGCATATCCTATATCATAAAACTTAAATGGAACCATTAATAAAAAAATTTCATTTTTTTCAAGTTTTTTTTTTTGTGGTAGGGGGAATGTTGTTTGAGATAGGGTCTCATGTAGCCCATGCTATCCTTGAGTTCCTGAGTCAACTGCATCCATCCTCCAAGGGCTGGGATTACAGGGCATTACGTCTGACTAAAAACTTGCATTAAAATTGTTATTTTATTTATTTGTAAGCAGGAGACACACACAGAGCGAAAGAGCGAGAGCGAGAGCGAGAGCGAGAGAGAGAGAGAGAGAGAGAGCGAGAGAATGAGAACAGAATGGGCGCCCAGGGCTTTTAGCTGCTACAAATCAGCTCCAGGTGTATGCGCCATTTTGTGCATCCAGCTTTAAGAAGGTATTAGGGGAATCGAACCCAGGTTGCTAGACTTTGTAGGAAAGTGCCTTAACTGCTGAGCCATCTCTCCAGTCCAAAACTTGCATTTTGACGTTAACATTTTTAAGCTATTTTCTCAGTACACATAGCTATCATTATTATTTATACAAATACCCTGGAAAACCAATGTAACATCGTGCATATTCATCTCACTTCGTGCTGCACACTTTTAAAAAATATATTTATTGTCAATAATTAGATACATTGTAAGAGCAAATCTTGTGGTGGTACCCCCTTTGCCCTCTTCCCTGTCCCCAACCCACTGGGGACTCTCCTCGGTGGGCACACTGGATCAGTCCATAAGGTAGGGGTTATAAATTGCACAAGAGGTAGCCAGTTTTTTTTTCCTTTGTGTGTTACTGCTAAGGGGGCAATAACTCTGGATATTCTCCCCCACCATGGCTCGTATAATCTTTCTGCACTGCACTTTTTAGCTGCATTATATAGTGTGATTAACTTTAACAAATATTGCCAAATGGCTCTCCAAGAAGGAAGGGTTAATAGGTTAATTCTGATAAATGACAGAAATAATACTATACTTGTTATTTGATATTATTTTACTTTATTATATTGTTTTTTTGTTTTTCTAATTATGAGCTTGTTTAAATGTTATTTCATATGGCCACTACTAAGCTTTTCTCCTAAAAATTATGTGTTCAAATCTTTACCCATTCTTCTTTGGTTCTTTGTTAAGATTCGTAGGAGAAGTTGTTACGCTAGAGGAGTAAGCCATGGTGGGGGAAAACTCCCAGAGACGTCGCCCCCCCCCCCTCAGTAACATCACACTAAGGTGGGTGAAACTGGGCTGACTCCTAGGATATCCATAATCGTCTACTCCCATGGACTGATCCAGACTGCCCATGGAGGAGGATATATAGCTGATTGGGGATAGGGAAGAGGGGTATTTGGGAAATGGGGATAACAACTATTTGCTCATTAAATTTATCTCATATGGATAATAAAAAAAATAAAAAATAAAAAATAAAGAAAAATGGACCCTTCCATCTGCTGCCTTCAAGAAATGCACCTCACCTCTAAAGACTGAAATCTCCATAAGGTGAAAGGATGGAAAATGATCTTTCAAGAAAATGGAAAAACAAGGGGGTGTGGCTACATTAATATCTGAAAAAAAATGGATTTTAAACCAAAATTGAATAAAAGGTCACTCACTTCTTATTCATCAAGGGAACGATTCAACAAGAGGATATCACTATGATAAATGTGTGTGCACCAAATAAAGGAGCACCACATTTTATAAAGCAAAACTTACTCAAAAACAAAACAGAAATAAACTCCAATTCTATCACAGTAGGAGACTTTAATACAACATCATCATCTCTAGACAGATCACTGAAACAAGATTAGCAGGGAACTAACAAAGCTTAACAATATCATAGATCAATTAGACCTAACAGACATATAAAGAACACTCCATTCCAAGACTATAGAATATACATTCTTCTCAGCTGCCCAGAAACCTTGTCCAAAATAGAACACTTATTAGGACATAAAACATGCCTCAACAAATTCAGGAAGATTCATGTAGCCCCCTGCATCATATCAGCCCACAATGCATTAAGGTTGGAAATTAACAATGGGAAGAGCAGCAGAAGCTACACCAACTATTGGTGACTGAACAATATGCTTTTAAACAACAAATGGGTAATTCAAGAATTCAAAAAGGAAACTGAAAATTTTCTAGATAAATGATAATAAAAACACAACATACTAAAAACCCTATGGGATACAATGAAGGGAGCCCAAAGGGGGAAATTCCTAGTGCTAAATGCCTTTATAACAAAGACAGAGAGATCTCAAATCAATAACCATACCACTCACCTAAAGGCACTGGAAAAATTAGAACAATCCAATCCTAGGAGCTCAAGATGAAAAGAAATAATTAAGATTACAGCTGAGATTAATGAAACAGAAACCAAGAAAAAAATTTTAAAAATATATGAAACAAAGTGCTGATTCTTTAAAAAAATAAGATTGACAAATGCTTGGCCAATCTAATTAAATGGAAAAAAAAGAGAAGGTCCAAATCAACAAAATCAGAAATGAAAAGGGAGAGGTCACAACAGACCCCAATGAAATTGGAGAATGATCATCAGATCATACTTCCAAAACCTCTACTCCAAAAAATTGGAGAACCTGGAAGAAATGGATAAATTCCTGGCTACCTATCATCTACCAAAGCTTAATCCAGAGCAGATAAAGTTCCTAAATAAACCTATGGCATCCACTGAGATTGAAAATGTAATCGAAACCTCCTCTAAAGGAAAAGTACAGGACCTCACGGATTCTCAGCCAAATTCTATCAAACTTTCATCATAGAACTGTAACCACTTTTCTGAAGCTTTTTTGTGTTATAGGAAAAGAGGGAATGGCTCCAAACTCCTTCTATCAATCTAGTATCACCCTAATACCTACACTAGAAAAAGTCAAGAAGAAAAGAAAATTACCGACCCATATCCCTGATGAATTTAGATGCAAAAATTTTGAACAAAATCTTCGCAAACCAAATATAACATATCAAAAGTATTATACACATTGACCAGGTAGGCTTCATCCTAGGGATGTAGGGATGGTTCAACATATGGAAGTTGATTAATGTAATCCACCACATTAATAAGACTCAACCACAAAAACCACATAGTCAACTCAATTGACAGAGAA
This sequence comes from Zapus hudsonius, assembly GCA_004024765.1. Taxonomy (NCBI): domain Eukaryota; kingdom Metazoa; phylum Chordata; class Mammalia; order Rodentia; family Dipodidae; genus Zapus; species Zapus hudsonius. The sequence goes on from PVHP010015119.1 coordinate 11,225, forward strand.
GTCTTTTGACAAATTTCAACACCACTTCATAATCAAAACACTGGAGATGCTGGGCATAAATGGCTTATAACTCAACATAATAAAAGCAATATACAAAGCTCCTAAAGCACAAATCATACTTAATGGGGAAATACTCAAGGAGTCCCCACTAGAATCAGGAACAAGAAAGGGTTGGGTTGTCCACTTTCACTGCTGCTCTTCAACATACTGCCTAATGTTCTAGCCCAAGCAGTAAGACAGGATAATGAATAGATTCCATAAATCCTTACATACAGTAAGCTCCTGAGGAAGCTGTGGTCATTGCCTGGTAAAATGGGCCATGAATGGAATGGGAGGAAGCCTAACCACAAGAAAAATTGCTCTGGCCTGCAACTCCCTGTAACAGTCATTGGTTAGTTCCCACATGAGCTGTTGATCAAAAAGACCCATGAAGTCCCCAAAACAAGACAGGCTTTTGCCAAACTTCTTGAATACCTGTCCAGGCCAAAGGTAAGACCCTATTGCTGATGAAACCACAGAGTGGTGTCACACAGCACTGAGAGACCTTGCTAGTTCCAGGATGGAAACCAGTTCCCAGATGGTAGCATGTGTAGTGCTGGAAGGCATTACATGAGCTGCCAGAGGAAATTGGTCAATGATATTTGGAGAAAACAGAGAACACTGTTATACAATTCAGACTGATATCATGAGAATGCTGAACACACTGCTGTATGGAAGAGACCAGCAAGTCAAGAAGTGCTCATCTGTGCAATAGTGGTACTAAATCTAGGATGGTAATCAATGGCTTAACAACTGGCTAAGAGATCTGTTCAGTGGTAAGTAACCCTTAACTGGAACTGGGAACCACAGCAAAATCTTGTGGGGACCAAGAAGCCAGGCTCCAAGGGGGGAATTCCCACTACCAGAGAGCTACAGAGAGGCTACACCCATTAGACTCTTGCAAAATTTGTAATGTTTTGTCTCATTTAACCTATACTGATCTCACTCTCCAATGGAGAATCTGTTTGTATTTTTCTGAAGGCAGCGAGAATTGTGGATAACCCAATTCCACCAAGAAGACATAGGATGATGGCTGACATCCTGGCAGGAGATGAACCACCCCTGGCCTATCATATAGGACCAAAATGAAACCTATGAGAAAGTGGAGAGATAAACAAGAGACCTATCACCACAACAAGTCAGATAACCCATGAAAGGACAATGGAGACAGATACCAATGATACCCAAAATAACTCAAAGCAGAAGTCCAGAGATACTTATAATCCCAACAATAATGGAGACTTAAAACTCAACCCATCATGACTTAGGGAACTGAGCAGAAGAGGGGGCAGAAGATTTTATGAGCCATGGTGGGGGAGAATATCCAGAGACACTGCCCCCTCAGCAACAACAGAGTAAGGGGGGGGGACTGGCTACCTCTTGTGCTGTTCCTCTACCCCATGGACAGATACAGTATGTCCACCAAGGAGGGTCCCCAGTGGGATGGGGACAGAGAGGAGGGAAATGGGGGTACCATCACAAGATTTGCTCATATAATGTATCTAATTATTGACAATAAAGATATTTTAAAAAAATACAATAAGCAAAAATTTTTTTTTAAAAAAACCGATTTCCTTACTGAGCCAGTATTATAAGATCTAAAGAACTATAATTTTAGAACAGGTTTACCATTTATTTAGTAGGTTCGAAAGCTGAGGCAGGGAATTGCGGAAAGCTCAAAGCCAACCTGGGCTACACAGTGAGCTCCATATCAGTAGGAGCTACATGTAGAGACCCTGCATGCAGAGACACAATACTCTTTTTTTATAAAGAGATTTTTCAAACATAAACATTGAAATAGCTACAAACTGTGCCTGACAGCCAAAGTGTATATGAGTTTTATGTTTAACCCTACTTTATTCCTAGCTGAAAAGCTGTACCTTTTTGAGACTCTTCACAAACAAGATTGTGAACTCTGCTTATAGTCCAAACACATTTCTGGTGACTGATTCAAGCCAAACTTATTTGGACCTTTTGGCCTGTGCTTTTATCTCATTAACCTGTGCTTCTCACTGGTGTACCTCAGAAACAGCCCCATGACTTCATTTCCCAGGGCCAGGGGGTGTGAGGAGTTCCTCAGAAACCCTTTAAACAGTAACTTCAGAAATTACTGAAGCCATATGCATGGCTATTGCCAAGATACTTAAAGTTCTTTTTTTTTCTTTCTTTAAATGTGGGGTCTGATGATATGAACTCATACTTACATGGTAAGTGTTTTATTCACCGAGCCATTTCCTTAGCTTGTTACTACTCACTCTGTAGTTCCAGGCTGGCCTTGAACTCACATGGATCCTCCTACCTCTGCCTCCCAAGTGCTGTGATTAAAGGCATGGACATTAAAGATCATGCCCATCTTCGTTAAGACTCATTTAAGCAGACTGATGCACTGTTTTATGCATCTGGCTTTATGTGGGCTCTGAGGAATTAAACCCAGGCTGTCAGGCTTTGCAAGCAAGTGCCTTTAAACTGAGCCCTGTCCCCAGCCTCTGAAATCTTTTTGTAATCAACTCCACTGTTTCATACTGACTCATCCTGAAATTCTATGGCAAAGTCAAGAAGCCCAAGTTTCCCAAGCACCCCTGCCACTGATAATGCTTGTGTAATAATGTGAACACACTAAACTGTACACTAGAAATCGTACACTAAGCTGGTTAGGGTGGCACATGTCTATAATCCCATCACTTGGGAGACCCTATTTGGGATAAATAGACTCCTATTTACCTCTTCCTAGGAAAAATAAATGAACAAAAATCCACTGACCATTTTCTGTGGTACTGATGCAAAATTAGGATACCCAAGCACATTCTCTATAAAGTTATTGTCACAACCTTTTCCAATCCAAATGTAAAAGACCTAAAAAAAAAGGCAACATAATATTAAACTTCTTAATAAACTCCATTAGAGCAATTTCTCTCAAAATTACCATGCATAAGAGGCCAATTATACTATCTTAAGTACAGTAAGATCAAACAAAAAAGTAAAAAGGAAACTTGTAATTAGTAAATTGTGAGCCAACTTAAAAGGATCAAAAATAGTTCCCATCTTTTTTTTTTTTTTGCTTAAAATTTAAGGCTTTTCATAAAATACAGTTTACTTTCTTCCTCACTTCTTTCTGTAATGGGAATGTAAGGCTTTATTAAGGATACCTGTCACTGTATTTCCAGTCCACTAGTTCACTTATTGTCTGTATATTTCAAGTAATGGGCTTACCTCTGTTCTTTGGCTATCCAAATCCTTTGCCTGCTCATAAGGTGTTTTGAACCTATCTTGACCACTCTGGTACCCTTTACCCACCTTGGAGCAATGACTTCTGCTGACTTCCTAATCATTAATGAGATTCCTGACAATGGGTAGAAGTTGAAATAGAGAAATTCTTGAGGGACCTTTGAATTTTATGATCCACACAGCGAAGTTCTTGATAGTAGGAATTTATCATTTTATCAAGTATGCATAATCTATGATAATTCGATGTTCAACTACAATGTCTAAAGTGTGCCAGTCACCACTTTCTCGCTCCACAGCTCCTTATCCACCCTCACTGCCTGTTTCTGCTTTGCCAGTCAAAATGTTCAGAAGCTGTGTGAAGCTGGTAGAGATGCTTACAGAACCACAGTCCATGAGGAAAGCCCCTTCTCTGGTCAACTTCTCTGCAGACAGTTTCTGAAGAGGAGGCTGTGGCACTACTCTGTCATTGACATGAATGGCACCCTGAAAGGAAAAGGTACGGTGAGTAAGCTCTCAAAACTCTCGTCATAGTTTACAATATGCTACTTGAGAATTTTGTAGAATGCAAAAAAGTGTTGGTTATACCTTACTAGTCTGGCTGTAAAATGAAGACATTTTCAAATGTATCCAAATCTAACAAGTAAAAATCTGAGAAAGTAAAATGATGAGTCCACTGATACCCTTTGAGGTCAGTACACATCTACAGTATGACTGTTGATTGCTGCATAGCAAGCCACATATTTAGGACTTAATACTATGCTTAGAATTAATACTGACTCCAAAGAATACAGTTCTGACACAAAGAAGAAAATAAGCTACTATACATATACACATTAAAATGTATCACATCTGGTTTACAACATAATTGACATTACAATATGCTCATACCTGAAACTGCCAATGTGTACAGTGTCAATGGAAATACCCTACAAGTTAGCTTTGTAATGCACAGTAAGATCTAACCTATGAGATAAGTGACTTTTCATAGAAAACTACTTTTAAAATCTCCATAACCACTAGTTGATAGTGTCTGACTCTCCCATAATCCAATCAGATCCATATGTGCTTAGTTAATGTACTTTTACCATACAGGGGAAAAGAATGGAAGAAATTATTTATAATGATTCAAGACAAATATATTTTTCATCTATATACAATTCATACCTCATCTGTCAATCTGTCTATCCTATACAAGTTGGGATGAATCATTTTCATGAGATGAACAAGTGGCTGGGACTTTATTTGACACATGGCATATACACGATCATCCAAGCGTGTGCTTGTGCCCGTTCTAAATGCTTTCTATAAGAAAAAAGATCAATGTGATGAGTAAATACCACTTTTATCAATCATGGAAGAAACATGTCTTCCAATCACACAGAACTGGATATAATTTTCAGTTGACTTTTCATAGGTATGTACACAAGTTATTTAGCTTCTTTCTGTTATACAGAGAAAACAATTCCTCATGGGGTAATTGTAAGGAGTAAATAAGATGATGTACACACAACACTTATTCGGGTGGCCGAGACAATGGAAGATAGACAAATAGAAAATATCTTCCTTCTGGTCTAGTTTCAGAAGCACTTATTAGGAGTGGGTTATGATGATATCGTTATTTTAATTGTTCACATAAGGAAAGAGATGGTATGGTTTCATAAACCACTGTTTACATAATTTTTCCTGTTCTTCGAAAGCCTTGCAATGCCAAAGTGCATAACTTTCCAGTCAAGTATTAAACAATTTAAAAACATTTATTCACACATATAGCTAGGAATTTGGAAACTGTCATTAACTATGACCACATCTAGCAAGCCACCTGCTTGAGAAGAGCCAGCACATAGAGCGGAAAGAGCTTGAGTGAGCCTGGTGCTATCAGCACTGAGTGCTGAGAACTGGAGACAGTGGAGCTGTAGGCAGATAGCGAGTCCACGACAGCGTTCACTAAGGCATCTCTTGCATCGGACAGACTTGAGGAAACAGATCGATCCACAGCTATAGAACCAAAATGAAAAGATACTTAACCATTAGACTGTAATGCACTCTCTCCATGTAATATGTTATTTAAGAAATAAAATCATTCCATCTGCTCCCTCATGTTCAGTGTCTGTTCGGTATACAATTTTTTTTTCTTTTTTTTTTTTTTTGGTTTTTCGAGGTAGGGTCTCACTCTAGTCCAGGCTGACCTGGAATTCACTATGTAGTCTCAGGGTGGCCTCGAACTCACGGTGATCCTCCTACCTCTGCCTCCCGAGTGCTGGGATTAAAGGCGTGTGCCACCACACCCGGCTTTGGTATACAATGTTTTTCTGAAGTAAATTTGATAATCAGAACAAGCTCAAATTCTCTTGAACATTTTATTTTGTTGTGAACTCTTAAATCTAGGCTGGGAATGGTGGAACACACCTGTAATGCCAGCATTTGGGAGGCAGAGGCTACAGGATGGAGGACAGCACATGAGTTCCAGGCCAGCCAGGGACTCAAAAACCTACTAAGTCTAAAAACGCTATCATTGTTATTTGAGAATATATACTAAACATCTACTTCTTAATGTTTCTGTTAACCAAAGTGAAGTCCAGTAACACTTTATTTTTCTGCACCATCAATGTAAATTCCATAGTCTAAGCTATCACTTGTGGGCTTCTAAACTCATCTTTGCAATAAAATATTTTCAAGCAATCCAGGACAGCAAACAAACAAAAAAGGCAAACTTAACATAGGTTTTCAGAGACATTCAAGAAGTACTTATTTTCCCCCAAATACAAATGTTACTGAAAGAGATCATCTATGTATTACTCATACTAAAAATAATCAGTTATGGTATAAACAATTAAATCTAGATATAAAACAACATTTGAAAAAGGGGATCCTGGGCCAGAGGTGCAGCTCAGTGGTAAGAACTTGCCTAGCTATGTGGAAAGCCCTTGTTCAATCCCCAGCACTGCCAAAATGGAAGAGGGAACATTCTTTTTAGTAAATGCTATTATAATATGCTCCAATAAGTAATTATGACTCTTTTCTCTAGGTCCATGTGGGAGATAGAAAGATTCACTGAATGTCCAAATTTATCAACAATGAAGATTTGTTAAAAACAAAACACTCGGGCCAGGCGTGGTGGCACATGCCTTTAATCCCAGCACTTGGGAGGCAGAGGTAGGAGGATTGCCATGAGTTCAAGGCCAGCCTGAGACTACATAGTGAATTTCAGGTCAGCCTGGACTAGAGTGAGACCCTACCTCGAAAAACCAAAAAGAAAACAAAACAAAACACTCAACATTATACTAAATTCCTAAAGTGATGCTTTAAATTATACAGAATAAGTTAGTTTTCTGAATATAGTTCTATGGTGTCTATGGGTCAGATACATAGCCATTAACCACTTCTACAGTTAAGATACACAACAGTTCCATAACCCCAAATGTCCAGTTATGGGGCTCCTCTCCACTAAGTCTCCCCTGCTCCCAATCCCGGTAGTCACTGATGATTTACTATTTGTTTAAGCTGAATTGTATTCCACTGTGTGGATGGATCTCAGTTTGTTCACACATCAATTAGTGGAAGAACACTGACATTCTTAACATCATAAATCCAACAGATTACTGCACTGAAAGTAAGAAACATACAGATAGTCTAACTCATTGTAAAGTAAGTGAAAACATGAACTTATCTTTAAAAAGGAGGATTTCTAGAGTTAAAAAAATTTGCCCCAGCTTCAGTTTTTAGGACAGAAAGATGTACTTCAGCCTTTTTTTCCTATTGTACTCACCCATGTTTGCCAGAAGGCAGATGGAGGCTTGTACATCCACCCCTGCGTACACATCTGCCAGCGAGCTCACCACTGGCAGACAGAGCGTGTGCACACGAATTCTCCGCTCGCCTAAGTCAAAAAATGGAGCATAAATGGGACTTAGATACATTAGGCTAAGAAAGAAAGCAAACATCACAATTTTATTCTTATTACCATTTTGGCTAGATTAAATCATCAACAAGATTGTGAAATAAAATTTAAATGAAAACAATTTTGTGTTTGGTTCATAGAATGAACCCAGGGTCTCACACACACTAGGCAAGCACTCTTAACACTGAGCTATACCCACAGTCCAATTAAATGTGTTTCAAATAAAATTACTCTCCAACTCCAGACTATGAACATATATTATACACAGTTGAACATTGTTTGAATGTTGCTGTTCATTTTAAATTATAGTCAACAGAGAAAATAATTAGAAAATGTAGGTGGCCAAATGAGAAGTGATGCCCTTCATTGCTAGTTTTGTATTTCAGTGCAAGAAATAATGCAAAGGAGCTAGGTATGGTGGCACACTCCTTTAGTCCCAGCATTTGGTAGGCCAAGGTTGAAGGATCATTGAGTTTGAGTCCACCCCGAGGCTACAGAGTGAGTTGCATGTCAGCCTGGACAAAAGCAAGACCTTAGGGGGGGGGAGAGTGGAGGGAAGGAACAATGCAAAGGATGGCAGAACTGGATTTAGCATGCTTGCCAGCAATATGATGCCAGGCACAAGTTTGCATAAATAATGATAATTTTTTAAAAAGGTGTGTTACTTAAAGATTTCAAAGCAATTTAAAAAGAGAAGCTCAGTAGTCAGGAGGCTAAGGTAGGAGTTTGAGCCAGCTGGAGTTCCAGGTCAATCTAGGCTACTGACTCAAAAATATCCCTGCCTCAAAAAACCAAACCAAACCAAACCAAATGGCAGAACATGTGTTTGACTAACTAATCCCATTATTTCGTATGCATATTCCTTCTTTCCCCACCCCACTAAGGAGGATATGAAGAGGTTCTATTTTACCTTTACTTGATGTATATAATAGGGCCGTTTGAAAGCACACTAAGGAAGTATCTGTCAAACTTTCTTCAATTGACAACTGTACTGCAAACCCAGCATCAGGATTGATGTTGGCCAGAGATAATAAATCAGTGGAACGGACAAAGAAGTTTCCATGGAAAGTATGCATTGAAAGACCTAAGAAAGAGATATTGATGGGAAAGATGGAGTAAAAGCAGCATCTTCACCTCCAGCTACATTTACTTCTTAAAGCTAAACATGCCTCTGATTTCAAATCAAAGAGAATGAAGGCTGGAGTCTAGGGAGAGGTTTCACAACACTAAGTAACATATTTATACTGAATCTAACATATTCTCACATGTGAGTCCCATTCAGATGCAATGTACAAATTAAACAACCAAAAGTTACTTATTTTAAGTTCAAAATAAGGAATCAGAATCCCTCTCTGACAGGCAAAAATCCTTAACATGACAATCTACATTTCAGATCCTTCCGATTCTCCTCACTGTCCTACTCAAAGCATCACCAATATGGGCTTCCCCGAGGTTCTTCCTAATAGACCAAAGCATTACTTTTATCTGAAGTATTAACTAAAGAAGGTGGACCATGATTATCCAGTAACTATATCTATTACAAATGGATCAAACAGAACTTCTCTGATGATAGTCATATGTAAATGCTCATACCTTTAGTACATCTTATTCTCATGACAGCTTCAAATCCAATCTTCCTCGTGAGGTACCGCTTCAGGTCTTTTTGTAACTTTTCTGCTTGTGCAGGGTTGTGAGTAGAGTGGAAAGAAGGGTAATAAAAGATGCATCCCGCAGAGTACTTGGACATGCAAGCTTCACAGAGAGAAATACATGAAGTGTTACCTACAGAGGTAATAATATTCCACCTATCTAACAGTAGTACTGATTCAAGATTATGAAGAATTCTAAGTATAATGAGGAATACTAACATGAATAGGAGGAATGTAAATCTGAGAACATCAAAACACAAAGTTTATTACTGAAAAGCATGATAAGAAAATCCTGTTATATAAGCAAAATACTAATAGCATCTTGTATCACAGATAGGACATATCTAATTCACATAGCTTTCTCCCCCAAATACAGAGGTTTCCTGAAGAGCACAGCTTTATGTATATGCTAAAATGTTTATGTAAACATAAGCACACTTCTTACCCAGAGAGGCAAGATCAGAATACTGGGAACTCAGAAGGAACAGATCCACTGCAGTTTGCTGTCCTGAGCAATCTAAAGCCAGTTTCTTATAAAAATCAGTTGCAGGGCCAAGATGTTGTACGACCTAAGCCAACAGATCATAGGAGAAGAGCCAGAAACCTTTAATTATGTATATGATTTTGCATTTCTCTTATAATAAGGAAGAGTCATTACCAAGCTTTAGTTATTACCAAGCTAAGGAGTTTGGGCATAGATTTCCAACAACATTAATAGCTATCATTTCCTAATTTATAGCATGCAAACAAAGTATTTATTAAAAAGAATGTGGGCTGGAGAGATGGCTCAGTGATAAAGGGATTAAAAGGTCCAGGTTGGATTTCCCATTATCAGGTAAAGCCAGATGTACAAAGTGGCACATGCATCTGGAGTTTGTTTGCAGTGGTGAGAGGCCTTGGCATGCCCACTCTCATGCTTGCTCTCTTTTCCTCTCTTCTTGTAAATAAATAAGTAAATTTTTTTAAAAGAATGCACTACAACCCCCAGATAATCTGACCACAACTAACTAGTTTTTTATTACTCTCTATGAACTAAAAATAAATAATGAATGAATGATTTCAGTCTATAGAAGTAGAAAACACCAGGGCTGGAGAGATGTCTTATCGGTTAAGGCATTTGCCCACAAAACCTAATGATCTGGGTTTGATTCTCTAGTACCCACGTAAAGACAGATGCACAAAGTGGTGCATGCATCTGGAGTTCATTTACAGTGGCTAGGTGACCTGGTGCATCCATTCTCTCTGTCTTTCTCTGCTAGCAAATAAATAAAATTTTTTTTTTTAAAAGTAGAAACACCAATAAGGTTACGATAAGAAATCCAACATGAATTACCTTTGTACTTGATCTTTGATTAGGATCCTCTCTGGACTGCAGAAGTCCTGCGCCCAAGGAAGGTAACTGTGTCTGAAATACAGACACACGGCCACCTGTTGGAGACATTAATTTAAAGGCAGCCTGAAGTGCAGGACCAAGGGCACTGTGTGTTTCTCTTGTGTTGGTGAACATGTTTGGTAATGTGTTCAGTAAGTCTTTTATAAGCTGAGGAAACAAAGATTAAAAGTTGAATTACTGAGAAGGCAAGACAATATTCTTTAGCACATTCCAGAATAAAGTATGTTTCACGCATCTCTGGGGATTGTAAATGTAGGAGTCAACACACAAGCTGCCTCCATTGTCTGTTGTCTAATACTACTATACCAAATAAACAGATGTTAATATCTAGGAAACAGATGAAATGACAAATATTTTGATACTTTGAGAAAACAAATCAATCTCACCTCTTTACTTTCATACAGATTCACAAGTAAACTATCCGGTGTAGGTAGAAAAACATCTACAGGGAAAACATATATTTTAATAAACAAATCAAGTCAAAAGGATATAACAAATTAGAAAATTTTAGTCTTCCAGGACCCTTGCCATGTATAAGTTTGCCTTAGTAACTACATGTACTTTGTACATATTATACATATATGTGTATGCTACATCAACTGTAAAAACTAAGTTTTCGCAAGAAAACAGATACTTAAAAATAAGCGCCACAGTAGAGATGGCTCAGTGGTTGAAGACACTAGCTTGCACAGCCTGCCAGTCATGGTTTGAATCCCCAGTACTCATGTAAAGCCAGATGCACAGGGCTGGAAAGATGGCTCAGCGGTTAAGGCACTTGCCTCCAGTGCCTAAGGCCCCGGGTTCAATTCCCCAGGTCCCACATAAGTCAGACCCACAAGGTGGTGGCCCTGGTGGTGCTCTCTCTATCTCTATCTCTCTACTTGAAAAAATGAATAACTATTTTTTAAAAAGCCAGATGCCCAAAGTGGTGCATTTGCAAGAACAAGAGGCCCTGGTGAGCCTATGCACACACTATCAAAGAAAGAGAGAAATAAATATTTTTTAAAATGCCAAGGTGCATCAAACTATTCTCAAAGCATAAGGCAAAATGAACTTAAAGTATGTTCTGTTCTAAAATCTAGTAAAAATACTATTTTGCTGACAGCTTACCATCTATGTCAGACACAATCAACATCTGAGGCTGTGACAACCCTTCTTGCAAGTTGTAGAAATGAATTGTGCTGTCAAATGTCATGAATCCTATTCTTGTCCGTGAATCTCCAGGAAGCCTAATGATCAAGATACCATGTTAATTACATGTAGGGTATGCTCAGTTATACTATTTATAAGATAATGAGATAATAAGCTTAGTCACAAGATAGTTTTAGGAGACAGAAAAATTATCTATCTAAGCCAATATATAACAGACCAGGATGAAATGTTTAATTTTCAGATAAAACCACTTACTTCAGGAAAGTGCAATATACTAGTACTCAAACAAGAATAAGTCAAAATGAAAATGCTTTTAAAAGTAAAAGATTTCTTTCATTGCACAGCCTGCGCTGGCCTCAAACTTGTGGTTAATCTCCTGGCTCAGCCTTCCAGTTCTAGAATTACAAGCCTGAGCCAACCTCATCTGATGAAACATTCTTATACTTGGAAGTTAAAATGTACTTATCTCTTCAGTCCCAATATTATAGGATCTTTTAAACATTCTATAGCAGAACGGGAATGATTAACTTTCAGGAAAAGACTGCTAAAATGCAAGTTAGATTTTAATGTGCCAAATTTTAAATAAAAATCAGTTATGAATACTGAAATAGTTACCACTACTTGTTAAAAAGATTTTTGCTAGAACTCAGTTTTCAAAACTCAACACCACAGAACAAAAACCTACTATTTCATTGCCTGTTAAACTTTTTTTTATTAACAATATCTTAAAGAAGTATATTCAAAGTATGGTCCACTAGGTTAACTCCAGTTATGTAATTTGTAGTTTTATCAATGCCTTTAAGACTCCAAAGTAGACCGTGCCCCGAAGCAGGAGGCCTACTACTCTCAAGGACAACTAGCTGTAAGGTAAGTCAAGAGCCTTTCAGAGAACAGAATGCTGATGCAGGTACCAGCACTGGCCAAGACTTGGGATGGGCCCAAAGATTCATGAATCTTCACTTCTTTGAGATCTGCATACTCACTGAGTACGAGGGTCAACAGTCAGGGGTCATAGTGGAGACTGGTGACCTACCTCACTACAGGAATACATTAATTTCAGCTGAAATGCTTCTGTATCAAATTCCTCTCTCAAGGATGTTTCCAGAACCCCTTCAGAAAATGTGCTACTATCCTAGTCCCTTTTCTATTTGTCATTACTTTTCCAATGCTTCTAATTTCTGCTGTAAACAAACATAAATATTTTTAAGAACTGTTTTATATTCTCAACTTTATAGTTTTGGATTTACAGTCTATTTATTTGCAAATAGTCACAGAATGCACATGCCTAGATGCGTGAGTTCTGTGCACAGAGGCCAGGAGGATGTGGGGTCCTCCTTTATGGCTCTTTTGCCTTGTCTCCGTGAGACAAGTCTCTCAATGAATGGTCCTCACGCTTGCCCAACAAGCGCTTCTGCCCACTCAGCCATCTCCCCAGCCTTGAACAAACCACTTTTTCCCAGAGATTTGGAAGAATCCTTTTGAAAGCTAACAAAGGGCCATGTTCATGACTGTTGTTGGACATACAGACAGGCAGGAGGAGTAAGGATGCAGGTATAAGCCACCACTCTGTCTGTCTCCACAATACAACCCAAGGCTACTGTGCCAAAATGCAGAGCACAGTCCTGGTTTCCTTCCTTCCCTTTCTTCAACTCATTCTCTCATTGGTGCCAATAAAGAGCTTAGCAAAAAATTCCTTGCTCAGGTATAAATTATAGCTAGCTTTCTGTATATTTTAAAATTTATTATTGACTTTTATGTAAATTAGCAGATTAAGTTATATTCATCTATAGCATATGTTTTGCAATGTATATACATTAAATCTACCTAGTTAACACACAAAGTTAACAGGCCCTGAGAATACCCAATTCTACTCTTAGTATTTTTCAGGAATACAATTAAGCACAGTGACCACTCGATACAGTATGTACACTCTTTGAATGTACTCACACTTGTCTAACTGAAGTTTTGTATCCTTTCACCAACATCTCCCTACCTAGACACTAACAGGTAATCACTAGTCTACTCTACTTTTGAAGGATCATTTTTAAAGATTTCATATGAGTGAAATTATGTGGCTCTTAGTTTTCAGTGTTTGCCTATGCCATCTGAGGTATCCTTCAGGTTCAACAATCTCAATAACAGGCTCATTTGGATTCTTGACACCTCATTCAAGTCAAGCTCTCTGGGCCCCAGTGTTCGGGCCAGAGAAATAATCAACAAGAACTAACTTGTAAAATATTAAATCATGTATATAATTTTATGAATTAGACGCCAAATCATTAAATCATAACAACTCAAGTAGGATGCTGAATTCTATTGTAGAAAGGTAAGCATAACCAAACAACAAAATTTAATAGGTAACATCATATATTGCAAATGAACATTTCCCATTTATTTATATGTACGCACATACACACATGAGTAAACAGTATTCTTACTTGTCTAAATTTTCAAGTAATGACTGGCACAAAACTGTTAAATATCCAGCTTCCACTGCACTATGAGACACATCTAAGACAAACAGGTAGACTGCAGGCTGAGGAGGGCGAAGCTGAAAGAACAAATGGAGTTTACTAGGTGCACTTTTTTTTATCTTAAATATATATTTATTGTCCATACTGTGTTACATTATTCAGTGGGAAAACAATGAGCTGTTATCCCCCATTCCCCAATGCCCCCCCCCCCCATCCCCAATCAGCTGGATATCCTCCTCCGTGTACCATCTGGATCAGTCCTTGTGTCAGGGGGCCCTGGATAGCCTAGTACTCAGCCCGGACCTCCTGGCTCAAGTGTGTTACTAGGTGCACTTTATACTAACATTCCTTTTATACTATTTTTCTTGTGAAAATCTTGAAGATTAGCATAAAGAGGAAGTAGTAATGACTAAATCAGTATTTTAAATGTTTGCTTAGTAGGGAAAGTACTAAGGCTGGTTTATTACTTTTAACCTACCTAAATATTTACTTAAGCTTCCCTCATTACTAAAAAAATTCATATATTCTAGTTTTTAAATTTTTTGTTTTGCAGTGTTGTGACTTGAACCCAGAGCCTTGAACATGCTAGCAAAGCACTTTACCACTGAACTACTCCCAAGTTTTAATTATCCTTTTCTTTTCTTTTCTCTCTTTCTCTCTCTCTCTCTCTCTTTCTTTCTTTTTCTTTTCTTTTTTTTTGTGGATGGTTTATTTCTTCCAGGGAACTCACTAATGCAGGGGCCTCCAGGTTGCTGGGTCTGCCAATGTTCATATTTATTATTTGCAAGGAGGGTGGGGGAATGTGTATGTCAGGGCTTCTAGCTACTGCAAATGTTCCCCAGATGTATGTACCACTTTGTGCATCTGGCTTTATATGGGGAAATCAAACCCAGGTTGTTATGCATTACAGGTCAGCAGCTTAACAACTGAACCATCTCTCTAGCCCTTTATTATTTCCTACCAAACAACACAGAAAACTACACACAAAACCTGACAGCCTACCAGTAGTATTAGCTACTAGATTACCTAATAGTGGCTGAATCACACAAGTTAAATGCTAAGTGTAAAGAAGGTCCTTGTAGCATATATGTATTATACAAACAAATATGCTGATGTATTTATGGGTGAAATGACACAATATCTCAGATTAGATTTTAATATCTTCAAGGCTAGGTAAGGGGAAGGAGGATATAGAAGGTGGGTGGGATGTTGATAATGTTGATGTTGAGGCTTGGCAAGGAGTAAAGAAGGCCAATTATACAGTTTTTCTTTAGATATGCTTAAAATTAATTTACAGAAATAAAAGGTGATAGGGTTTTTTTCAAGTTCTTTTTTCTCCCCCACTATTAGGGAATTGAACACAGGATATCCTAGGCAATTGTTCTAAATTT
Source organism: Zapus hudsonius (assembly GCA_004024765.1). Lineage (NCBI taxonomy): Eukaryota > Metazoa > Chordata > Mammalia > Rodentia > Dipodidae > Zapus > Zapus hudsonius. The sequence goes on from PVHP010015119.1 coordinate 26,446, forward strand.
GAGCTATACTCTAAGACTATGAAATTTTATGTTTTGTGTGCCCCCCCCACCTTGAGGCAGGGTCTCATTCTAGCCTAGGCTGACCTGGAATTCACTATGTAATCTCAGGGTTGTCTCAAACTCACAGTGATCCTCCTACCTCTGCCTCCCGAGTGTGCTAGGATTAAAAGCGTGTACTACCATGCACACAGCTCCATGAAGTTTTTAATATATTGTTCATTGACAATCAACAAAGACTATATAAATAATATGACAAAGACTAATGAGGGGGCTGGAGAGATGGCTCAGCGGTTAAGGCACTTGCCTCCAGTGCCTAAGGCCCTGGGTTCAATTCCCCAGTGTCCACATAAGCCAGACCCACAAGGTGGCGCTCTCTCTCTCTCTCTCTCTCTCTCTCTGCTTGAAAATGAATAAAATATTAAAAAAAGACTAATGAGTATTTCTTGCTTTTCCCAAGTTCTCCAAAGTTGAGAACATAGTAAGAAATTGGGAACAAAAGCGCTCAAGAAATAGTTTGCTATAGTTAATGTGGAAATTGTTGCAAAAACTATAGTTGAGGGCTGGAGAGATGGCTTAGTGTTTAAGTAAAGTCTAACAACCCAGGTTCAATTCCCCAGTACCCACATAAAGCCAGATGCACAAAGTTGCACATGCATCTGGAGCTCATTTACAGGGGTGGAAGGGTCTGGCGTGCCCATTCTCTCTGTCTCTCTTCTCTATATTTTGCTGCTTGTAAATAAATATATTTTTAAAAATACACTGTAATGATTAAAAATAGCCTATATTTATTAGAACAACAACAAAAAACTACAGTTGAGCCATGACTATATAGGTGTATCAGACTCCAATGACCTTGAAAACTATAGTAGGAATTCATTACACAGCATCTGCACTGCTCACCTCTCTCTCTGATAGCACTTCCAGCTTATAGACAACTACAACTGTATGAGTGTATTGACAAAAAGCAGAGCTAGGAGGATTGCCATGAGTTCAAGGCCACTCTGAGACTACATATTGAATAAATTCCAGGTCATCCTGGGCTAGAGTGAGACCCTACCTCGAAAAACCAAACCAAACCAAACCAAACCAAACAAAAAAAGAGGGGGGATTACCAGGATGTAACCCAAAAACTCATTTTGTAAGTTACTAGAAAAGAATAACACTTAGAAGCAATATGATTAAAAAGCAGATGGAATTTTAAAATTAATTAATGTGTGAGAAACAGATAGAGAATGGGTATACCAGGGTCTCTGGCCACTGCAAACAAACTCCAGACACATGCACCACCTTGTGCGTTTGGCTTTTACAAGGGTACTGGAGAATGGAACCTGGATCTTTAGGCTTTGCAGGCAAGTGCCTTGACCACCAAATCATCTCTCTCACCCAAACAAATGAAATATTATAACTGAAGTTAAAAGAAAAAAATTGAAATAAGTTAGTGGTCACTTATTTCTACTAGGCAAACCACCAGGGTGGTGATACTGTTTAAACCCTGGAAACTATAATTTTGGGCAAAAATGGTCCTTTAATTTTTCTGATTTGATCACCCTAAATGCTAAGTAGTAGAAAATATGAGTTCATTCTAGGCATATAGTCAAGTTCAAGTGTAACAAACTATAAATATTATTGTTTATAAAAGTACTATATTCCTTAGAAATACAATACATTCTTCTAGAACACTAAAATTTAGGAAGGTTTTGCTCTTGTTGAATATAAATTTCATTCTTATATTATTTAAAAATTTAATACTATGGACAATGCCAACATTTGGACAAGAATCCAGTTAACAGAAAGTTACAAATAACCAAAATAATTGTATCCCAGGACTAACATTAACACTAAATAGTTACCATGTAATCTGAAGAAGCAATGAACTCCACAGTTGAATTCTGAACTTCTGGTCGCTTATGAGGCTCTCCATAAGATCGAGTGAGGGGGTTATACATAAATTCTTCAGGGACTATGTAAGAGTTAAGAATCCAATGCAAATTTAGTAACATATCTAGAATTAAACATCCTTATCATCAATGTTTATGAGATTTACCAATATTTCTGTGAATATGTAATAATAAAATCTTTAGCCTCTTGAAAATAGGTGAAGACAACATATACATAAAATATGCAAATAGTATATATACATTTTTTTCTAAAATAACATGAAAAAACAACATAGGTAACCTTGCTTTTTAGGCTTGTGTCCTGTTTATTATGTAACACGATATGAGAAAAAAATCAGAGACAGAAATCTGAAAACCAATCTAATAGAAAGGCCTGAGAAATTAGAAAAGAGGACAAGAAACGTGTGTGTATCTATGTACACTGGAGTCTACCTGAGTTGAAGGAACCAAATACAGATATAAAACAATCTGTCAGGTGCATAAATTCACTCTAGTGACTACCATTGCTTTTTTTAGTAAGTATTTTTTTTTCCCACTTTGCCTTTGGTCACTCTTATACTCAAAATAAAGGTGCCATAGCTTGTGTTCGCTCCATGAAAATTGTTTGTAAAGCAATGAGGAGCGGATCTAATGACAAGGACGTCTGAAAACTATGAGAATAGAATTAAAATACATATTTGAAAAATCTGCAGCTCACCATCATTAACTCTATAGCACAAGTTGCATTTCCATCTCCGTTGATCAATGAAGGACACAAAAGGGTTGATATATGTTCGACAAGATCGACACCTCACAATAGTATTTGATGTTATGACAGGTAATTGCTACAAAAGAAAGTACAAAATATTGAAACAACAATAAGAACCCCAGTAAAAGAGCAAATAAAATGCTCTCACTCTATGTGCTGGACAGCAACACGATCATCTGTCCTGTGTTGTGCTGACTAAATCCAGGGACATGACGAGCAACATGAGCAGCTCTCAAGTTTCCTCTTTCTTGCTACCAACCTGAACACAAGAAGTTATACCAAGTGTGATACCAGTCAGTAACTGGCAAGGAAAGTCTAGTTAGAATGTATCAGCTTAACTTAAGAAATAGCAGTGAGGGGGCTGGAGACTTGGCTCAGTGGTTTAAGGCACTTGCTTGTAAAGCCTGACTATCCAGGTTCAATTTCCCAGTACCCACATAAAGCCAGATGCACAAAATATCTGGAGTCTATATGCAGCGGAAAAAGCCCTGGTGCATTCATTCATTCTCTCTGTTTGTCTGCTTCTTTCTCTGTCTGTCTGTCTTTCTCTCTCAAATAAATAAATAAAATATTTTTAAAAAAAGAAATAGCACGGAAGAGACTCTGCTAAGTGGCTGCAGCTGGCACAAGACTATTTGGCCCACTCACTACTAGACAGGTACAGAGCCTCATGGGAGCCCAAACCATGGGTTTCCTAAAAATACATCTCTAAGCTTAGTTTGGGAAAAGAACTTTATAGTAAATGTAGCAAATATATATATCTTTTATAAATTACGTATTCTATCTTCCTGCATTGACATGTTATCTTAAGTATACTTTCTTTAGTCTTCTTAAAAACAGACACACGATGAAATCACAATTTAACATCACTGCTTTGTTTGAAATGCTTATGTGGGAGCACACAAGTGTTTTGAGCGTGGGTATGCACATGCCACAGCACATGTGGAGGGTTTACTGAATGATACATTCATGAGACTTCCTGCATCGTTATCATGATTTTACTTTCTGTTCAGTTTGCTACTTTCCACACATCCTCACAGGGAGGTAAGCATAGGAATATGAAGGAGAAATACAATGTATAAAGTATCAATCAAATGTTGGATTAAAATTGATTCCAAAGCTTTACATTTTTAAATAAAACGGCAAGAAATGTTAATAGGATATGTAAAAATCTAGGACGCTAAGTACTATACCAAAATGTTTGATTCATGTCTTTAACTCATCTAACTTGAAGTTATTTGGACTCTCCCTATATTAAAGTTATTTTATTTTGAACAATCAGATAATATACCTCCCCACCTGAACATAATTGTTTAATAAAGGACTCTTTAAAGTGAATGCACCTTTCCATGGTGTTTACAACCTCCCAATCTACTAACAAGTAGAATTAAAAATGAGACTCAGACTTTTTTTTTTTTTTTTTTTTTTTGGTTTTTCGAGGTAGGGTCTCACTCTAGCCCAGGCTGACCTGGAATTCACTATGTAGTCTCAGGGTGGCCTTGAACTCACAGTGATCCTCCTACCTCTGCCTCCCGAGTGCTGGGACTAAAGGCATGCGCCACCATGCCCGGCTGAGACTCAGACTATTTCTTACAGAAAAATTCTGCTATGCAACCAGAGGGAATTACTTCTCCTACTGTATTTGCCACACAGCTCATAATTGATGAATCTGATTAGTGTTTTCACATCTTTGTCTCCTGTTAGATGAGAGTTTATTGGGGACAAAGTCAATCAATGCCTTAAACATCTCTGTATTACCAGTGCTTTTCTTTTCTTTCTAGTTTAAGACCTGACACAGAAAATGTTTGTTGACTTGAACTGGACTGAAATGATTATTTCTAACTCCCAATTAAAGTAGATGAAAACTTTAAGGAAATATAAAACCTGAATTCTATATACAGGAGCACATGCCAGAACCTAAATATTTTACAAATGTTACTTTACCGTGAGGTCTCTGAAGGGATGCAACAGCAATCCTAAAGGAAGCTTAGCCTTATTCAGTAAAGCCTGAGTCTGTGGAATACTTGTCAGTGTGCATCGAAATGAGCTGCAGAAAGCATACACATGGAGTACATTAGCTCTCAGAAGAATTCTATGGAAATGATTGTTAAGAACATTTAAGGGTACAAGCAAAAGTCAGCTATTGTTAACTATTAATAGGCAGGTCTGTTCACTTTAGCTAGAAAGGTACATCAAAAGACCTAAGTCAGGACTCCACAGTTTCATGGTGGGAAAGCAAAACATCCAGGAAAAAGTGACTCCATGATGACCAGCTTGCAGGCATGAAAAGGAGGAGGCAGAAAACATGACATGTTTCTGATGCTGTTCCTGTCCCTTGAACTCATTGAACACATCGCAGGACTGACTTTTCTCTCTAAGCTCTGAGGTGAGAACCATTTCTGCTTCCATGGTACCTGCAGTTGGATCTGCTTTAGTCAGCTGTGTACTTGTCTGCCTTCTCTCCAGAGGTCCTTTGGTCCCTGTGCCACCTGAGTACTGTTTCTCTCATAGACAGTTTACAATTTATGAAGTCATTTAAAGGAAACAAAAACAAGTTATGGCGAGAGAAGAAAAAGAAAAAACAGCATCAATAAAGGAGCAGCCAATACCTAAAACCAGGAATGGCAAAATGTGGGCACCAAATGCAGCCTGCAGCTACCTTCTCCAGGAGGCAGGGACATTCTCAGTGAAGAAAATCTAAGTCTACCTTCAGACTAGAGCAGAAGCTCAAGGTCAATGGTCTTAACATTCTGTACTGAAAGGGAAAAGAAAATCATCAAGAAGCTACTTATCTAAAGCTGGTCTTGAGGTTACATTAGTGAGGTCTATGTCCTTTTTAAGCAAGGTCTGAAGAAAGAAAAAATAAAAGGATTCTATCTTGTTTTAAAGATAACAGGAAGCAAGAACGGTGGCACACACCTGTAATCACAGCACATGGAGGCTGAGATAGTGCCACAAGTTTGAGGCCAACCTGGGCTACACAGCAAGTGTGAGGGAAGCTTGGGGTACATAGCATGACCTTGCATCAAAATAATTAACTCATTCATTAAAAAAATCAATGGGTTGGGGATGTAGTTCAGTTGGTAAAGTGGTTATCTAGCATGCATGTGGCCCTAGTTAATCCCAACTACCATTACATAAACTGGGTATGATCACACACCTTATAATCCCAGAACTGGGGAGGTAAAGCAGGAAGCAGGAAGCAGGAAGATCAAGTTCAAGGTCACTAGCAGCTACTTAGCGAGTTGGAGAACAGCCTGGGCTAAATGAGATCCTGTCTCAAGGTGCATGCGCACGTGCACGCACGCACGCACGCACGCATGCACGCACGCACGCACCCACCCACCCACCAAGCTAAAAGAAGTTAACACTGGTTACAAAAAAGTTAAGCAAAAAGAGAAATGAAAAATTATAGTTAGGTGGGTAGGTGGGTTATCTAATCTCCCTAACATCAGTGGAAGGAGACAGGACTGAGACATAGACAGGAAGAGGAACAGATAACCAAAACGAATGATACATCTACTTCTTTACAAACCAAAATAGCACATCCCATGTGAAGAAAAGTTCCAATTAAGAAATTAACATCACACTACTTTGAAGACTTTTTTTTAAAGTCATATAATGCTGTCATCAAGGTATTTACTCAAAAAAGACTAGAAAATTAAAGAGCACCTACTCTGGGCTGCAGTTCAACTTGTTGAGCTCTAAGTTCAAGTTAGGTACAGGAGCCCACACAGGAGTCCCAGGTAAAATATTTCTCTCTTGGGTGAGGTTTACAGGTCTTAAGCTTTCTGGTTGTGGAGAACTCTGTAGACTTAGTCCTCCCAGACTGGAAGACAGCTGGTTCACACCTGGATAATGCTAAAAGAGAAGTTCAAAACAAGGCAAAATGATATTATAACCAGTGTGAATAAGATTCCTCAGTACTAGAGCTAAGATTTCAATACAAAGTCAAGAAAATAAGAAAATTTAAATCAACCTTTGTAATAATAAGCACCCATTTAAAGGATGCCCAAAACATTGTCATTACTTCAAACTATTCAATATTGAGTTAAAGAAATAAAAAAATTGGCAAAATAATATTTACATTTAAACTTTAAAGTCATTTGGATGGCCAGCTTCCTTACTGACTTTCCTCTTTAAATACAAAATGCTATGTCTAAACAAATAAACATTAAGACAAAAAGTTAAAACAACTAAATCTGTTTGTCATGTATGGTACATTTTAATACTGAGAAAATACTGTCCTAGTTGATTTTAAAACCCAGTATTTTACACTTGTGGATGGGATATATATATAAGCATCAAAAGAGCTACAAAATAAAACATTTAGTAACTTTACACTCATAGTAATAAAGGTATCACTTTGAAATTATTTATTGTACTACAGGGTAAAACAAGCAGAGTCTGTACTCTGCACCCACAGTATGAACCATCAGTTCGTTCAACTGTGGATGGAAAATACTACTTATATCACTTTAATGCGAAAGCTTTACAATGAAGTATATTCAGGAAAGTCTTGTTTCACTTTTGACCTATAGTTAACAATTTTAATTAGCATTCCATTTCATTCTTCCACTCTTGCTATTTATAATGAACCATTTCTAACCAATGGCCCTTTTCACGCCTACCCCACAAAATTTCCTGGCAATCTAGAAATCTTCCACATTCCTTTATACAGAGACCAAACACTTGTGAATGTAGTGTGGAATTCTAACAAATACATGTAGAATGACAATCTCAGAAAATCACTATTTTACCACCCATACTGAAAGAAATGAATTCAGGCAATGGTTACCTGGCATGGATGAAACACAGCTATCGATAAATGAGAAAAACTACAAGGCAAGAAGGTAAAGAGAACCTTCCTAATGAATGGTCAGAAATCACCAGATGAGCCTCGAATCACAACATAGCATGATCTGGCCCACATAAAGAAATGAACTCATCAAGTAATAAACCTGAACGTCATCAAGCATGAGATCTAACTTCCAAGTCATAGGAAATAAAATGCAGCAACAACACAAAGAAGCAATGAGTCAAATTCAGAATTTGGTGTGATGGTTAATCTCTGGTCACATCTGAGGGATTTTCTAGATTTCTAGAGTTGAGAGCTACTGAGCATTCATTCCATAGTCACTGCTCTGCTCTGCCTCCTCACTGACTGAAGTGACCAGCTCCTGTTGCCAGGCCTCCATTTCATGGTTAATTCTATCCTCTGGAACAGGAAACTAAAATAAGCCCCTCCTCCCCTAAACTCGTTTTTGTCCCAGTATCAAGAAATTAACTCAAGCAGAAGGACATTTCCCCATTAGACCAAAGGCATGGAAAGAAAGGGGATAAGGGTTTTTAAATGAGAATTATGACATCTAAGCAAATTTAATAGGTAAATTATGATTTGGCTAATGATTTATGCAATCAAGTACAAAATCATTTAAAATATAGCTGAGTGCTATACTACCAACCTAACTTCAAGATGTGTCCATGGGTACAATAGTGGCATGACTGGTATGGAGACAACCAACTGCTTTCTGATTGGATTTGAGACGAATCCACCAGAGAATGTAAACTTGGTCAAAAGCCCATGACTAGGGAGGTAACAGGGGGAAGCTACTCCTCTTGTTTTGCTAGACAGTTGCATTGTGCCTGTCTAACTTCCTTCTAAATATCTGTTTATGTCCATAGATTAGTGCTGCTCTCAGCTTTGGTCAGAGAAGCCTCCTTTTAAGTGGGAGATTCATAACTGGTCAAAGTGACTATTGAATGTTCAGCCCTGAACTGAACATCTGTATCTCTCCCTCCAAGACTCAGGAAACACTGTGAGAGAGAAGGTGGAAAGAAGGCAGGATGGGGAGTATTATACAACATGGCCACTGCACTCATGAACTCAATAACTGCATTTAATGCACAAAATTAGGGCTATCAACATTCTGTCATCCATGGAGGAGGAGCACATGAGGCCCCACCCCTCCCTAAAGAGCTATGGGCAGTTGATTGCTGGGGGAGGGAAAGACATTTCTTTTGTGGTATAGGTTACTGGTAAATTGCCCATCTTCTGGTAAAAGACCCCCCCCATCTCTGTTCATTCAAGTAACCCTAATTAATCTAATTGGGTTGCCCCAAAAAGGTAGGTTTCGGGGTTATAAGCCAGCTTCCCCTTGCCAGTGTTTGGCACACCTTCCTGCCACTATTTCCAGTGCTGTGGCAGAGGTGATGTCCACCCCTCTGCTCATGCCATCATTTTCCCTGCCAGGATGGAGTCTCCCCTCGAGTCCATAAGCCAAATAAACCCATTCCTCCACAAGCCACCTTTGTTTGGGTTCTTTCCGTGCAGCAACTGGAAAGCCGACCACAACAGTAGGGATAGTTGGAAAGAGGAAGGGGCTCAGTAGGAAGGGGACAAGAAGGTAATGAGGGTTATGATCAAATACATTATAAATATGAAATTGTCAAAAAATGGGAAATTTTGAATATGTACTGAATTTTCATGGCATTTAGAAACTATTATTTTTATTATTATGGTATTAAGGTTGACAAAAATCTACTGACAACCAAGAAGGATTTATTGGAGCTAGTACTTAAAAAAATAAGTGCCTCTTTAATAAAATTCATGTTGATGATGATCATGAAGATGTTAATCTTATATCAATCTGATTATAGTTCTTGGCTTGTGCTTAAATCAGAACTGTTTACTAACCTGAAACAGGGCTATCCAAAAACTACATCACTACCCCATGACCATGACTTTGATTTCCTACTGCCCAAGTTCCCAGCAGGTAAAGAGGAGAAAAGGAGCTTTTAGTTCTGAAGCACCAAGTCTCTTCTCTCTGAGGAGTCAGCACCACAGTGCAACAGCAGCTGTGCACAACACAGGAAGTGAGCCTGGTTGTATTCCAAGAATGTCATTTACAGAAACAGGCAGTGGATCAGACTTGGCCAAAGAGCTTTTTTCTCTTTGCCTACCACACACAAGAATCAATCCTGGGCTGAGGAGATGGCTCAGTAGATAAAGGGCTTGCTGTGCAGGCTTAAGACCAGAATTCAAATCCCTAGCACCCATGTAAATGCCAGGTAGGCATAGCGGCACACGTATAATCCTAGTGTTTGGGAGGTGGAGACAAGATTTCTCCAGGACAAGTTGGCTATCTAAACTACTTGAATCAGTGAGTTCTGGGCTCAAGTGAGAAACCCTGTCTCAGTAAAGAGGACAGGGGTACAGGAAGACACCCAACGTCAACCTTTGGTTTCTACACTCACACATGTGCACATGTACCTATATACAACAACACAACGCATATAAAATTAATTCTATCTCTGAACTTGGTTTTCTTCTCATTGAAGTATAGAAATAAGTAACACATTCTGATTATAAACAGGAATTCACCCAAAGCACAAGCTAGTCAAGCTTGAAACATTGTTTTATCAATTTTATGTATATGTGTATGTGTGTGTGTGCATGAGTCAGAGGACAACCTCAGGTCAGTCTGAGTAATGGGTACTCCCATCACACTTGGCATTTTTACATGGGTAACAGGGATCAAACTCAGGACATGCTTGTAAAGCAAGGCTTTCCCTGGCTAAGCTCTCTCCTCAGCTACCGAAAGCATTGCTACATGGACCTATAAAGAAAAGGTAACACAATGGTTTGAAGGGAGGTCTGTACCAAATCAAGCATGTTTCTTCAATGCCTCTCCATGTTTTCTTCTTTCCCTTCCCTTCTGCAACTTAAAGACTGAATTCCAGAAACCAAAAATTTTCTGTACTATTTTCTAATTTTGATTCTTAGTTTAACATAAGACAAAATTCATGTAAGAGTGTAAGTAAAAATGCTTTAGCCAATTAATCAATTTCCCCATATATTATTTGCTTTTCAATAAATGAAATTGGGAAATATTTACTGCTCCATATACAATTAAGCTGTATATCTAAGAGGTTCCTCAAGGCAGTTCTATCAGGTAGCGTGGCCACGCCTACTGAGTATGTACTGCAGAGCTCAGAGGTTCTCTTGGGGTCATTTCTGCATCAGATACCTCTTCAAGTGAAGAATGGGGCCAAACTAACCCATAACCACATTTTATCTCTTTCTAAGGTAAATGCCAGTATATTAATATTAATATTAATTAATGATCTTTAAAGAATTTAGTATTTACTTAATTTCCTGATTTTAAAAATTAACATTGCCGGGCGTGGTGGCGCACGCCTTTAATCCCAGCACTTGGGAGGCAGAGGTAGGAGGATCACCGTGAGTTCAAGGCCAGCCTGAATTCCAGGTCAGCCTGGGCTAGAGTGAGACCCTACCTCGAAAAACCAAAAAAAATAAAAATAAAAAAATAAAAATTAACACTGAGCTGGGTGTGGTGGTGTACGTCTTTAATCCCAGCACTCAGGAGGCAGAGGTAGGAGGATCACCATGAGTTCAAGGCCACCCTGAGACTACATAGTGAATTCCAGGTCAGCTTGGACTAGAGTGAGAGAGACCCTACCTCAAAAAACTAAAAAACTGCTCCCTCCCCTCTCAGAAGGCTGGGAAGACCGCCTCTGGGGACTGGCGGCTCTACACAGGCGCCAGGGACCCGAACCCGGGCGAGGGGGCAGTGGCCTGCGCTCTGGGCGCACAAAGAGCAGCCCGCTCTGCGCTCCCCCCGCCGAGGGGAGAGGTGGCGGGACCCCAAGGATTTTCGACACAAGGACCTCTAAGCCCGCAACAATAAAGCAGCCTTATTACTCACCCACCACGACTCAGGGAACTAAGCGGAAGAGGGGGCGGAAAGATTGTGAGAGCCGTGGTGGGGGAGACAGTCCGGAGGCATGGCACCCATCAGTAACAACACACTTGGGCCAGGAAGACCGGGATGAGTACTAAGATA
>PVHP010015120.1:5946-38099 GCA_004024765.1 Zapus hudsonius
AGAGAGAGAGAGAGAGAGAGAGAGAGAGAGAGAGAGAGAGAGAGAGAGGGGAGAGAGAATACACCAGGGCCACCACCTTGTGGGTCTGGCTTATGTGGGTCCTGGGGAATTGAACCTGGGGCCTTAGGCACTGGAGGCAAGTGCCTTAACCGCTGAGCCATCTCTCTAGCGCCGCCCCCCACCCCCCCCAGCTGGAGGGCTTTTTGAGCCCAGGTGGGGCAGGGTGTGCCCAGTCAGACTTGGCTTTATTTTGTATCAGGTTTTTGTGAGTCTTTTGGAGTTCTGAAGTTGGTGTAAACGGTGACAATGGCAGTGGTGATAATAGCAACAGGGTTTATAGTCTTTCCCATGATGCACTTGGTGATACAGTTCATTTAGCCCCCAGCTCTCCCGTGTACCGATTATCACCATCTCTTTACAAAGGAGGAAGCGGAAGCAGGCAGAGGTCTAGTGCTGAGTGAGCCTGAAGTCACATAGCTGGTGAAACTTGAACCCAGGCCACCTACCTATGGTCCTTGATCCTTCCTGCTTCAGCCTCCAGGTTGTGCTGTGGGGGCATCACCAGGGCTGTCCCTGTACTGGACTCCATGCTGGAGGCCTTCTGAGGCATAAATGAGGAGGGGTGCTGGCATCCCTGCCCCCACAGAGAAACTGTTCCAAACCTGAGCACAAACTTGCACCCCACGTGATGACAGAGTGAGCTTGTTGGTGTCTTCCCTCATTGTGGCAGAAGTATGTACAGTGTGTCCATTCTACAGATGTAATACTGAGGCTGGGGAGGGGGCCTGGAGTGGACTTACCTGGCTGGGGGGCAGTGGGGCTGAGGGAGGGGTTCTGAGCAGGGGCCACGTCAGGACCCTGATGTGGAGTATGTGCTGCTGAGGGCACAGCCGGGGCCTCTCCCTGCCTTGGGAAGAGAAGGCCAGGTGCTCTCACCTGGAGCCCGTGCCAGGTTGGGAGGAGGAAGCTGGGGCATAGGCCTGGACACTTAGTTTTTTCTTGTGTGTTGTTCACATAGACACAAGATCATGCCTGCCCCTCTGTGACCAGTTTGAGGCTCTAGGACCTGAGGCCCCCCCACCTCTGCCCTGTGCTCTGCAGCACTCTCTCTTACCCGCTGCTCAGGGGCCTGGGGGCCTGGTAGGGCACGGCACATGTGTATATCTGCTGGCTTCAAGCTCCTGAGGTCAAGGTTCTTGAGACAGGACTGAGCCACGTGAGGGACCCAGATGTCCACAGCACTTTTGTCTGAGTGCAGTGACCATAGCTGGCATGCCTGCCCGCCTCCTGCCACCGTCCTCTGACTTGGGATTATTCCGTGTTTCTTTGATCGCCAGTGTACTCCTTTAGAGGAATGGAGGAGTCTCTAAGGAGGTGTCCCAGGCAATGGGGGGGCTGTGGGTAGCAGGTGCAAAGGCCCTGAAGCCCGAGTGCTCTGGGGCTGCTGCTGGGGAGGTGGGTGGGGCAGAGGGGGGCGGGACCAGACTGCTCCGCAGCTTTGGGTTAGTTAGAACTCACCAGTGAGCCCCCGCCTCCCCATACTCCGCATTTTACCTGTAGTCTGGGGGTGGAATTCAGGTTCTCATGCTTGTGCGACGAGCTGACAGGCATTTTAACTCCCAGCGCCCTCCCCTTTATTCTTGGAGTAGTGATTCATTTGTGTTCACTGGGCACATGGGAGTTCTGGACAGTCAGTGTCCTGAGGGAGTGTGTAACATACATGAGCCAGTGCCTTGGAGGCTGATGAGGCTCAGGAGGGCAAGGTTCATTCATGACATGTGAGACAAGGCAGGGGGGAGCAGTTAGGGACCATTGGTCAGGAGCCCCAAGTTCTGGCAGAAGCTCACTGAATCTGAGCCTCAGAGAGGAAAGCCTAGAGTAGGATGCATTCAGGCCTGGCTGGGTCCAGGAGCGCAAGCAGCATGTGGGATGCAGTCTCAGATCTTCTTCCTCTGTGGGACTTGTTCTCTGGCTGCTTCCTGGCCCCAGCCGAGCCCAGCCACCTCCAGGGAGAGAGGCACCTAGAATCTCCAGCCTGTTTCTAGAGGAAGCCACTATGGGTGTGCTGATGGCAGGGAGGACTGTCCTAGACTCAGGCAGGGAGTTGCTGGGTAGTACTGGGGTGAGCAGGCGGGCTGGGGATTAGTGTCTATGAGAAATGTCCTAACGTTACTGTGTTTTAAAAAACAGTGTGAATGTCTCTGCTGGTCACAACTAGGTGTCACCATTTTGTAGCTTCTGTTTTCAGCTGAGATTTATACTTCAAAGTACTTTCCCCCCTTATATCTGGGCAGGATGCTTCATGGAATATTCCAGAAGGCCCCAAATCTTGGGAAGTCATATCTCATATCTACGGATGCTATTCCACGAAGTCAGGACCTAAGGTTGGGAACGATCTCACAGATGCAGCTGGGCCTGGTGAGGGCTGAGGGATGGTGACATAGACTTCAGTGCCTGGCATTTGGGGACGTGGATGTTTTGCATTGTTAGGTCCTGACAACCTGAGGTAGGTTACTAGGGTCCCTAGCAGGTGCTGTCCACTTGCCCACTGTGGCTCTGGCTGCTGCAGTTGGACTGGGTTTGGCCAGCAGTTGATTCTGCAGCTGCAGGTACACAGCCACTCTGAGGCTGTACACACAGCCCTGTGCCTGGAGCAGGGGACAGGGGCACATGGATGCCCTTCCCTTTGGGCAAAGCCAGTGGCGTGACTGCAGGCCCCGGTGCATCTGGGGAAGGGGTTTGGGTCCTGTGGTCTCCCTAGCTGGCTCCAGCAGGCAGTGGCCAGCTTGGGTCTGTGGCTTGTGTTTGGCTCAGCAGTGGCCTGGTTGATCCTTGTTTCCCTGCTCCCTGGGGTCCAGGGCTGGTGAGGGGAGTGAGGACATCATGGTCGTGGTGCAGGCTGAGAGCCCAAATCCAATGACAAATGTCCTTCCAAGAAGAGAGCAGGCTCTAAGTAGGCCCCATGAATCTGAGGCAGAGGGAGGTAACGTCATCACATCCCAGGAACACAGGCCCCCAGGAACTGAGGTGGAGACGGGAATGCAGCCCTGTCTTGGAGTGATTGCCTCTGGAATGTATAGTAACAACATGTGTCACCGAGGCTGTAGGGACAGCGATTCAGGGACAGGGATATATGTGAGCTGTATTTTACCTCGTTTTAGTGAGCACTTTGACCACTGGTGTGTGCTTCATGCTTTGTGCATACAGTAGTGGCTCAATACATGTTTCCTGACCATCCGACTACCCAGGTCCAAGGGAGTTTTATCAGCCAGAGACTCAGCACTTGGGCCTGGATCGATGACCAGTCCCCAAAACATTGTTATTCTTTTAAAATTGAATTGTATTTATAGTTTACTTGGGCACATGCCCGGTTGCGGAGGCCAGGAGAATGCTGGGTGTCCTTCTTTATGTCTCCTGTGTTACTTCCTTGAGGCAGAGTCTCTCACTGAACCCAGAGCTGCCATTTTTCTTGGTCAGACTGGCTGACTAGCAAGCCCCAGCCAGTCTCCTGTCTCCAGCCCCCCCCCCCCCCCCCCCCCCCCCCGCCCCATAGGCTTGTGGTTACAATGTGTCCCTACTCATGACATTTTTAGGTGGGTGCTGGGGATTGAACTCAAATCCTCTCAGACCCCCATCCTTGTATAGCAAGCATCCTAACCAGTGAACTACCTCCTAGCCTCTGATTTATTTTGAATTGAGGTAAAACACATCACATGAATTATTTTTACTTTTAGTTTTTTGAGGTAGGGCCTCCCTCTAGCCCAGGTTGACCTGGAATTCACTATGCAGTGTCAGGGTGGCCTCGAACTCACAGCAATCCTCCTACCTCTGCCTCCCCAGTGCTGGGACTAAAAAAGCCCAGCTTAAAAAATGTGAGTGTACTATTTGTGAGAGAGTTTTACCTGGGATGTGTGTGTGTGGAGGGGGGTGCACGCATGTCACTGTGTGCCTCTTGAAATCAGAGGATAACTGTGGGATAGGTCCTTGCTTTAAACCTTGTCTGAGACAGGGTTTCTTGTTTACTGCTCAATTCGCCAAGTGAGCTGGTCTGTGAGCCCCCAGGAAATTCTCCCGTGTGTCTTTTTTCTTGCTGTAGGCACACTGGGGTACAGAAGTCTGCTGAAGCTTCTGGATTTCATGTGGGGTGTGGGGATTCCAACTTAGGTATTGCTTCTCAGGTTCTGTGGTCACAGGTGTGTGTGCTGTCACACTCAGCTGGTTGTGGCAGCTTTGAGCAGTACTGAGCCTCAGTCACCTCTGTCTAGTTCCAGACTGTTCTCGTCACCTCGGAAGAAGGCCTGTGCCCACTAGGGGCTCTTCCTGCTGCCCCTTATCCCTGCCCTCCCTAGTGGCTTCTGGCCGACGAGTGTCTGCTGCACGCTCAGACAAACTGTGGTGGTCTGACGTCTGGCACCTTGGCCGAAGTTCCTGCACAGTGCGGTGTGTGTCAGGCCTGCATTCCTTCCCGCAGAGCATCTTCGAGTGGCTTTGCAGAGGGACACAGGCTGGTCTGGCCGTGGAGCACGGGGCCAAGTCTGGGGGAGGAGAAGGAAGAGTTAGGTTCTAGCTCTCTTTGCTGGCCTCTGGCCTCTCTCCTCCCTGCTCAGGAAGCAGTGGCCTCTTGCTCTGGGAGGAAGCCATGTGTCCCTTCCAGCCCATCTGCAGACTGAGCCAAGGCCGCAGCTGTGGTCCCAGCTCTGGGCCCCTGACCTTCATCTCCCACTGTCGCTTCTGGAGAGGCTGCAGGCAGGTGCCCTGTTGATGCCCAGTTTTCTTTCTGGAACTCCTGTGGTGAGCTGCCAGATCTTTGTGGTTCCCAATCAAATCAAAGCCCAGACCAAGTTCCTGACTGGGTGTCTTTCCTGCTGTGCAAAGCAAGCCCTCAGCTGCCAGGTTCCTGGGAGTGGTCTTGTGGAGATGTGTCCAGAGTGCTTACAGTTAGAGGCTCTGGGATGATGACCCTTGCTGAGCAGGCCTTGCTGTGACCCTGGCTCGGTTCTGTCCATGGGCATTTCTGGAAGCTCCTGCCTTTGGCTGCTTCTGGTTTTTGATGATTTATTGTCATCGGTCAGTCACTCAACAAACACCAAGCTGCTTGGCCTCCTGTGGGAAAGATAGGAAGCAGCTGTGAGTAACGGCCAACTGACACAGCCCAGTGTCCAAGTGTCCAGCCTGCTCACACTGTGAGTTGTTTGGAAGCGTTCTTGTGGGTTTCAGGGCAGCCTTCAGGGAAAGCCAGGTCTATCTGCTTGTCTGTACTCAGAGCAAACAGCAGGGAACAAAGGGCCGCACGTCTGGTCCAGCTGCTCTCCCACGTAGCCTCCTAGTGGTATTTTGCTGGTGTGACTGTGTCCTGGATCTGAGTCTTAGTGTCCTGTGGTCATGGTGAGAGCCAGGGGGAGGAGAGTGATAGCCTTCGGTTGCCCATCTTTCTGTACCTGTTTCCCTTCCTGCAGAGTGGCAGACCCATCTTTGGCTGTGGGATGGGTCTGTGGGCACCTTTGAAGTCCCCTTCCTGCAGTGATGGCAGGCGCATCTGCCCTGCAGGGACCTAACAGCCTCTTTGGTGGTCCCCCAGGGGCCACAGGCCTTTGTTTCCTGCTTTTGGCCTTCAAGCCCATCATGGGTGGCTCCTTGCTGTCTGTACCATGCAGCCTGGTGGCTGTACACCAGAGTGCCCAGTTCAAGTCCCAGCATAGCTGCTGTCTGGGGGTGTGGCCTACGGACCACATAGAGTGCTCATAGCGTTTCACTGTTTTGTTGTGGGGACAGCTGTTCCCTAGGTAGCTTGCTTGGAACTGGGCTGGTATGAACTGCTGGGTGTGCATTGTCTCAAGCTGCTCCTGAGGTCGATGATGCCCGAGTCAGGCACCTGCTAGGGGACTCAGGCTCTGCCTTTCTTCCTGGTCTGGTTGTTCTCCCATGTCTTCTTTCTGGCCCCACACTTGGCCCACTACCTGCCCCCAGAGGGCCTGGGTCTCCTTGCTGGCAAGGACCCACCATCATTTGGGATGTGTTCCGTCACACGTCATTGGCCTGGTTCCTGAGTGCTAAGCTGTAAAGTGGGGGGCAGTGAAGCGGGGACCATTCTGGGTCCCCTTGGCTTCCTGAGTAGCCTGAGAAGCTCCCCTGACCCGTTGGGGCTGCTTCCCAGATCCCTACAGAGCTCAGCCTATCTCGTGCACATATCCACAGCTGACACCCAAAGGAGCTCAGGCCTGTGAGTCACGCTGTCGGTTGCAGCCTGCACTGACGCCCGCCAGAGCACCGGCCACCTCCTTTGGCCTCTGTGTGTGTGTTTGGCTGACTCTTTCTGGACTCAGCACCCCAAGGACCCTGGATCTGAATCTTGGGCCCCGTTTCCTTCAAAATTGGAAGTACGACGGGAGTGTTTCCTCCGGCCATCTGGTCCTGGGGGCTGGGGGACATCAGAGTCATCTGGGAGGAAATGGTTAAAGGAGGGGACGCTCCTGGCGCTGGTCCCCCTGCCAGCAGCAGGGAGAGGGCTTCTCAGAGCTATAAAAAGGCCTCGCAGTGTTGAGCCCCAGTGGCTGGAAGCCCGCCAGGGTTACCATGGCGATGAAGAATTAGTGCTGACTGCCAAGGCTGCGAGCGAGCGAGCGAGCGAGCGAGCGAGCTCCGTACTTTTGGCTCTAGAACAAGAGGAGTGGACTTATGTAATTCCGTGTTTATAGGACCGGGTGGCGGAGGCAGAGCTGGGGCCCACGTCGTGGTGGCAGCCGCAGTGGGTCACACCGCCCCACGGGGTGTCCCCGGCAGGCCTGGCCTGCTCTGGGGTTCGGGCCAGGCTGGGCCCAGAGGTGTCCTCCTCGAGGCTGCTGGCCTGTGCGGGGCTGGGGTGGGAGCCCAAGTCTCGCGGGAAGGGGTGCGGCCACCGTGTGGGGCCGCCCCTCGCCCGCTTGTCCCAGAGGGAGGATGGCCCTGCCGCTGGCCATGGGGTGGCCCAAGGGTGCTTGCGGGTCAGGCCGTGGGGGCCGTGGGTGCTGACACTGGCTGGCACGCCGCCGGCTCTCACTTGCTGCGTGGAATTGTTCCTGCAAGTTATTTTGGAGCCCATGCGGGCCAACGCTGGCCACGCACTGGTAAGAGAAGTTGTCCAGCTCGTGGTGGCCTCATCTCCTGAGCCAGGGAGGGTGGCCCCAGACCAGGGGGACTGTGGCTCACAGGATGTGGGCAGGGGTGCTGTCTGGGACCACTGGAGTCACCTGAGAGGACCCCTGTCTGCCTGGGGACATAATGCCTGGGGCCAGGGTCAGCAGGCAGCCGGCTGGGAGGCCAGCAGGCCGTGGCAGAGTGGACATGTGTCTCTGGCCCCTGTGTGGGGAGAGTGGGCCCTCTTATCGGGAGAAGTGGTTGATGGGCGGAAAGAACACCGGTGCTGTTTGGTGGTGCTGGGGAGGGATGTGTAGGGCAGGCACCATGCACCCTTCGGAGTCTCATGCAAACCCTCAGTACTTGGCAGGACAGCGGACAGGGCCGGCTGAGGTGTGAGGCCGTGGGACACCAGGCTTAGGCCTAAAGGGCCAGGTGCAGGCAGCATGGGGCCGGCCTAGTTCCCCACCAAGGTGGCGCTTGGCTCAGTGCCCTGTCTGGTTTGAAATGAGGGCCACCGGCCCAGGCTTGCCCAGGGCCTTGGCAGCGAGAGAGGGATAAACACTGGAAAGTTGGAAGGGGTTCCTGAGCTTGCAGCAGCCGTGGTCCAAACAGGGGTGGGGGTGGACCTCCTGAGCCTGAGCGCCGGGGCTGGTGGGGGGCCGTAGGGACTATCATTCAGGTACCCCAAGGCCTAGATGGTTAGGGGCTTCCAGAAGGCGTTGCTCATTTGCCACACGCCCAGGTTCTTGTTCTCTCTTTGCTCTTGTTCTTACCTCTGTAGGTCTCAGTTTCCCCAAGTGCAGAATGGGGCAATGGGTGAGGGACATGGGCCTGCCGATTGTGGTCAAAGGAAAGGAGCTTTGGGCTAAGCTCTGGGACATATATTCCGGTTTACACCCCAGTCACATGAGCCCGGGGGCAGGCCACTTCCTGTCTCAGAGCCACGGTTTTCCTGCCTGGTAAATGGGTGGTCCCTACGTTGTGTGGCTTAAAGCACCCAATGAAGGGGGCTTCTCCTGCTCAGTATTGGGGCTGATGATGATAGTGATGAAGCTCCCACCTGGACTGAGGGTGGGCGGGGCCCCGTAGACATCACGTCTCAGTGTGGCTTGTAGTCCTTCAAATCCTAGCCTGACCTCGGTGTGGGTAGAACCTGCTGGCCTGCAGTGTGGGCCCTTGAGCTGCAGTGTCATCCTCGGGGCGGGCCCAGCAGGGGTGGGGTGTGAGCTCCACTCTTTACTCCAGCCACGTTTCTTGCTGTGGTGAGCACCCTGGTTTGCAGGAGATCCAGACTTGATATTGGGGTGGGCACACTTGCTTGGGCGACCTTCCTGAGCCTGGGCCTCAGCAGCACCCATGTGGGCTGGGTGCAGGGCCAGAGTAGGAGGACCAGGGGCAGTGGTCCTGGGTTTGTAAATGACACCAGATGCAGCTGATAGCTGGCGGGGCCTCCCCTTAATGGCCAGCAGGCGCCAGGCAGGAGTTCCTCTTGTGTCTTGGCCACCTACCCCAGCTGTCTACTCTCCAGCTGTCCTTGGGCCTTCCTGGGACCTCAGGAAGGGCCCCTACAGTGGGAGCTTTCATGTTCCCTGCTGCCCCAAGTCCTTGTGACCCCTTGGGAGGGCTGAGCAGTGTGGTTGTTACCCCTGCTCTTCTTCCCTAACAATTTGGGTGACTTGCTGGCCCTACTGGGTGTGGAGAGTCACACAGTGAGCTGGTTGGTGATCACCAAGCCCAGCCCACGGGAGTGAGCCTGTGGAGGTCTCTATGTCAATTCCCTGGTTCTGACCTTGACCCAAAGGTACTCTGCTGGGAGAGCTGTGTGATGGGTGCATAGGATTGCGGGACCTCTCCACGTTATTTCTGTTTATAAATCTGTGATTACTTTGAAATAAGAAGTGTGTGAGGGAGGGCCAGCCTGTGTCCTGTCCCACTGCCTTCGAGGGGTGGATTTGACTCAGCCTCAGAGCTGCTGCTTCCTCATCTATAGGATGGGGACCATGTCCCAGGCCTGAGGGTCCTGGGACAGTCAGTGATCCATCTGAAATGAACACTTAGATGGAGCCGCAGAGGGGCTGCTGTGACTCACTCCCGCTGTGGGTGTGATTGCTACATGCTTCTGTGGGTGCTGCTAGCTCTCAGTGGAACCTCCTCCAAGACCCTGAGAGAGCCCTGCAGACACTCCCTGCTGAAGGCTGGTGCACAACTGAGCTTGGTCCACCAGTTGCCCAGGCTGGGCATCCTCTGTGCCTGACAGTTCCCAAGTGTCCCAGGCTGGGGACCCATGGGGACCTGCAGGGCTGGGGGGGGGGATTTCTATCATTGTATAAGTTACTTCTGTTGCTGTGACCTGACAAGAAGCAACTTAAGGAAGAAAGGGGTTACTTTGGTTCAGTCTGAGGGGATGGTTTATCCATAAAAACTATATGATGGTGGGGGGGATTGACGCATGGCTGCAGGTGTGAGGCTGGCGGTCACATTGCAGAGAGTGGACAGAAAATGGGGTTGGGCTATGAGCCCTCCTGTGTCCCATTTCCTACAGCTAGGCTGTGCCTCTGACAAGGGCCTTTACCTTCCAAGACAATGCCAGGAGGTGGGGATGCGTGAGCCTAGAGCATTTCACCTGAGGGAAGGGGCATAGTTTAGGGTCTTAGGTCCCAGCCTTTCTGGGCACAGCCTGGATGGGCAGGAAGAGAGTTGGGGACACTTTAACTTCCTGAGCTTGTGGGCTGCTGTTACTTGGAGTCCCCAGCCATGCCCAACCTCAGAATTTTTGAACATACTGTGCTTGCTTCCTGAAATGCCCTGTCTCCCTTGGTCTCTGCTACAGTAGCGCCTTGAGAGACCACGCTGCCACTGCACGCTTGATCTGACCAATCCTGACTAACTATGTGGTCTCTGGGTGACCTGGAACTCTCGGCCATCTTCCTACCTCTGCCTCCCAAGTGGTGGGATTAAAGGCATGCACCACCATGCCTGGCTTGTCACATATTTAAAAAAATATTCTTATTTATTTGTTTGCAAAGGAGGGAGTGAAAGAGGGAGAGAGAGAGAGAGGGAGAGAGAGAGAGGGAGAGAGAGAGAGAGAGAGAGAGAGAGAGAGAGAGAGAGAGAGAGAGAGAGAGAGAAAGAAATAGAATGGCCATGCCAGGGCCTCTTGCCACTGCAAACAGCAAACACTCCAGCTGCACGTGCCACTTTATGCCTCTGGCTCTCTGGCTTTACATGGGTCCTGGGGAATCAAACTCAGGCCTTCAGGCTTTGCAAGTAAGTGCCTTTAACTGCTGTGCCATCTCTCCAGCCCTTGTTGCATGTTTAAAAATACTTTTATTTATTTACAAGCAGAGAGAGAGAGAGAGAGAGAGAGAGAGAGAGAGAGAGAGAGAGAGAGAGAGAGAGAGAGAGGAGAGAGAGAGTATGCCAGGGCCTCCTGTCACTGCAAACAAATTCCAGGTGCTGTGTGACTTTGTGCAACTTGCTTTACGTAGGGTACTGGGGAATGGAACCCAGCATCTTCTCTCCAGCCCCTGGTTGTACATTTTTGGCAGCTGTCCATGTTGTCATGACCTCATCACCTCTAAGGAGCCCAGAGTCCAGGTGTGGCTCCTCCTCTCGAGTCACTGCAGGTGTCCCAGGGCTGTGCTCCAGGCCTGTCCCTAGGCTGATGGATGCCTCTGGGAAGGTCCCTTGTGTAGAGCTGGTTGTCCTCCACCCTGGGGCTCTGTGATTGGGCACTCTGGGAAACCCAGACATTCTTTCATGTTTGCTGAGTACCTTACAGGGATCCCCAGGGAGGTAGGGTCAGGAGCAGTGAAAGGGGTGGGGCATAGGCTCCAGGTGCTGACAGCCTGTTCACTTTGTCTTAACCTGTCACCTGGCCTGGAATCCGCCCTGCCCTGTGAGACACCCAGAGGGGAAGGAGCTAGCCTAAAGACCCAAGCAGCTGCAGGATGTGGAGGCCTCTGCCCTACTGTGATGCTTAGGCTTTTAGGGGATTATCCTGCCTCCTTCCCTGGCTATGTTTTTATCTTCCAACTAAGGCCTCAGGGCGGGCTCTGCACCCTGGGAGACTGCCTTCTTCCCTGGCACAGACCCCACCCACGCTTCCCAGCTCTTCTGGAAGTCTGGGGGTGGGTTCTCCTGCTGCTCTGAATTTGGCAGGCAGAAGATCCGCCCCCTGCCTTCAGTCAGCATTTACGACAATGCACCCTTTGTCCTTTGGTCCAGCCTCCTCCCAGGCTCCCAGGACAGTTCCTGTCCAGTGATGTCATAACGGGCCCTTTCAGCCAGGTCTTAGGCAGGTGGGCTGTGAGAGGACCAGCTAGGATGACAGGAACTGCTGGTTGCCACAGTGTGGGCCACCTCCTTGTGCCTTCCAAGGTCAGGGTTAGTCCCCCCATCCAGGCCCTCGGCAGGGGCGTCTGTCCCCATCTACACTAGCTGGTCCTGAGTCTCTCTGTCCCCTCCCTGAGCCACTTCCAGGCTCCTCTTGGCCTGCCAGTGAATGAGTCACCAGGCCCAGCCTCTCCTGAGAGCCTTGGGTGTGAGAGCCTGCCTTCCTGCAACTGGAGGGGCTGCTGGGCTGGGACTGTGGCCCACTGTGTACCCTGAGTGGCTTCACACTCTGGCCTCATGGTCTCTGTGGGGACCCTGCTGGGTCCTGGATCTCAAGCCAGGAAGGGAATGGACTCAGGAGAGGCAGTGTTGGTGTCCTGGTGGGTTGGGGCACATGCCAAAGCCCTATCCCAGTTCTGGTACCATCGTGTGATGGTATTTAGGAAAAGGTTCTTTGCAGGATGACATGCAGTGTGGTTTCCTGGATTGTCCCAGGGGCCCCAACCCCATGACCAGTGTCATACAAGAGTCAAGGCAGCGCCAGAGAACCCAGCCACCACAGGTGGAGGCAGTGGGACCCAACGGCACCCTAGGGCAGAGTGCTCTGCCCCTTCCAGCCTCTTGCTCTGTGGGAGAATAAGCTCCTATGCTTTGAAGCCCTCTGGTTTGGCTGCTTTTACAGTGGCCCATCACCCTCATCCCTAGAGCAGGCCGGCCATTTGCCAGCTGACCTTTAGCCTCTGTCTTCACCTTAGAACAACTGTAAGAGTGGCCAAGCTGTTTGACTCGATTGGGTGCCCACAGGTTCTTGGTTTGGGTTGGCTGCAGAGCTCCTGGTGGCGTTCACCTTGGGTCTCTCACCGTGGTGACTGGGGCCCCCTCCGGGTGCCCTGTTTTCCCCCACTTGTTTTACAGTCCAGGAAACTGAGGCCAGGTGAGGTGTGCAGAAAGCTCAGGTGTGCCCCTTTCTGTGGCCTGGCTTGGGGGTGGACCTGCACAGCCCGGCCTGTTTATCAGTGCCTGGAGCTCTGTAGCATGGAGCACATGGTCCCTCCCAGAGAGGCCACGATGTTCCCCCAGGAACCAGCCAGAGGCTCCGGTTACCTAACGCTGGGCAGCTGGCAATGGGTGATTGACCCAGATCCTCAGGCGCTGTGTGAGGCAGCCTCCGTCTGCACAGCCACTGTGTGTCACTGTTAGAGCCACTGATGGCTGGGACTGGAGCTGGACATGCCTACTTTGCCTCTGGGGTGTGGCTTTGGCTCCTTTTTGCTGGGTCCATTCTGTCCATCTTGTGCTAATGGGCATACCCTGCTCCTTCCTGCAGTGAGCAGGTAGACAAAGCTTCAGGCACAGTGGGATCCAGGCACTCTTGATATCTATTCTCTGGAAGCTGGCACTAACCATCATGGCTCAGCAGCCTGTGGAGGAGAGCTGGCTAAAAGCAGCAGGTGCCAGGCCTGGTGATGTGTGCCTGTCATCCAGCACCCAGGAGGTGGAGTCGGGATGATCAGAAATGCAAGGCCATCCTTGCATGAGACCCTGTCTCCAAATACAAGCAACAAAGCCACTCAGTTTAGGTGACTGTATTACCCAGACTGCCTCAGGCTGGATATCCTCCTGCCTCAGCCCCTTCCAGAACTGGGATCAGAGGTGTGTCTACCAGGTTTATTGGCTTAGCTAGAGACCACACCTTCCCTCACCAGTTGCTGTAGCTAGTGCCACTGGGACTGGCCTTTTAGGAAGGGGCCCAGGAGACTGCTGGATAGGCATAGATGGTGCCAGCCTCTTGGCTGTTAGCTGTCTTCTTGGGTGCTGATGGAGCCAGGGCTGTCCCTGCCCAGCCCCCTTTACATGGCCATGTGAGCCTTGGGGGTAGATGGGTGTCAGCAGTGCTCACCATGCTGAGCACACCAGGGATTTGTTGTCATTGCATGTCTTACATCACACACAGGTCTGTCCTGGCAGCCCAGGGCCATCTTTGTATGTGCGTGGCAGGCTGGTTTACTGGGTTTGGTTTGTTGTCAGTACTGTTCCGAGAAGATCCTGAAAGGTGTCCCAGCCTGGACTGTCTGGCTTCACTGGTAGATTTGGAACTCTGTGTGCCCCAGCCACCTTCTTGAGCCCCAGCTCAGCCCTGTGCAGCCCGTACTGTCCGGCGTGTGCTCCCTTAACTGGTGTGTTGCAGGGATCTGGTGGCTCTCTGTCCCATCCTAGACAGCGGGGGGCTGTGCACATCCAGAGGCACCTGACCCTGCAGCTGCCTCTGGATATTGGGGTTGCTTGGGTACTGTCTGCTACTCCTGGCTGGGGCCTTGGGCCCTTCATTACTACCCCTCCTTAGACCTGTTGACCAGTTCTGGGTCCAGGACAGAGGCAAGTCAGTCCTTGGCTGGGCTTATGCAAAGTGCAGTCTTCCCTTGGCTGTGTGTCTGGATGGCCATAGGTCTCCTTTATGGTTGGAGGGGAAAGCTGGTGAGGCAGGCCCTGGGATCCAGCCCAGGCGGGGGGCAAGAGGGTCACATTGCACTGGGGCAGCCAGTGATACTTGCCTGCAGAAGTATTTGTCCAGTTTGTATGTGGCTAGTATCCCCTGGAGACCAGTGATGACCCCTTGGGTTCTTCAGGAAGTGCCCTGAAACCTGCATATGGCAAGGGATGGAGGGGCAGCTGATATCTGTGGACGTGCATGACAGATGTGGTGATGCAGGAGAGTGTGGACTATGGAACAGGTGGAGGGGTTCTGGCCACCCAGATGGCCTTTTAGAAACAGGAGGCTAGGGCAGCCTCTTCTTGGTCCCTCATCCTTACAATGCCACCTTGGGTGAGGGGGGCTGGCAGGATACAGCTGAGCTATCATGAGCTGATAGCCACCAGCCTCAGCTTCTGCAGTGAGGTGGGTTAGAGGCCTGGTGTGACCTCAGCAGCTGGGATCTGGCCAGCAGGGGCCTTCCCTGTAGAACGTGGGTTAATTGTGGTGAACACACAAAGCAGAATTTCCCTCTTGACATTTTGAATTTGCAGTTTGGGGCTGGAGAGATGGCTCAGCGGTTAAGGCACTTGCCTCCTGTGCCTAAGGCCCCGGCTTCAATTCCCCAGGACCCACATAAGCCAGACCCATAAGGTGGTGGCCCTGGTGTGCTCTCTCTCTCTCTCTTTCTCTCTCTCTGCTTGAAAATGAATAAATAAAATATTTAAAAAAAAGAAATTTGCAGTTTGGTTGTGCTAGATCTGTTCTCACTGTGCAGCTGCTGCCCCCCCATTAACCCCTCCTTTTTCCCCTCACTGCCTCACTTTCATGGAGTGGCAGTGGCAGCCCACTTCCGTCCCCCCATGTGCTGTGGGGAGCTATGTCCTGTGGTCTGGTTTAGGGCCCAGGTCCAGCCCCTTGGCCTGTAGCAACTCCAGTCCTGGGTTGGCCTTCCTGAGAGCTGGCTTCCCCCATCTCCCTGCCCGTTACTGTGCCAAGGGCTCCGTCTGAGTGGCAGGCCCCAAGGCTACCTAGCTGGTGCCAGCACCCCTCCCCACCACCCAGCCCATGCCTGGCCCCTCCTTTCCATGAACATGTGGCATGGGCGTGGCCAGATGGAGAAGATGGTACTGTGGCCACATGGGGCGCCTAGAGTGTGGTGAGGAGGAGCAGGCAGAGCTGGGCACAGTGTTTGCAAAATGTTAGGCTTCATTGTGGGGTCCTTGGATCCTGGGAACCAAACAGGGAGCTTGCTGGCTGTAGATTAATCCCCTCCATTTACAAACTAAGTGGGAATGAAATGGTGAGAAAGAAGTGGGTGGCCAGCGCAGCCCAGGGGTGCACAGGTGCTAGCTAAATTGGAGCCAGCTCTCACGGCCCACGTGGCAGCCAGCATCTCCCCTCTGTATGGCTGGTGGGCCAAGGCCAGTGGGCATGCGATGGAGCCCTACTCTGTGACCTCAGGAGAGAGCGCCCTCCCAGAGCCTCTCCAGTTTGTATTTGTTGAATGGCTGTGTTAAGTAATTGGCTCATAGTCTCCAGCCACAGTTTTGTAGCCGCTGCTACAGGATGGAAAGAGGGATGTCGGGAAGGCCACTTGGAAACTGGAAGGGATGGTGGCTCTCCCAGGGCCTGAGAGCTTCTCTAGTGGAGGACCAGTGGGTATGTGCTGGGTGCTGGTCTTGCCAGGCAGTTGGATCAGGAGGAGGCCTTGGTGGGGGACGTCATGAACTGGACATTGACTTCAGTCCATCTTCCTGCCAAAATGATCTTGTTGAAAAGTACACCTGAGGGTGCTGGGAAGATGGCTCAATGGTTAAAGTTGCTTGCTTTCAAAGCCTCCTGTGCTGGGTTCAATTCCCAAGTCATTCACATAAGCCAGATGCCAAAGTGGTGCAAGCATCTGGTGTTGATTTGCAGTGGCAAGAGGCTCTGGCGCGCGCGCGTGTGTGTGCGCGCGCCCGCGCGCACACACACACACACACACACACACGCACGCAAGCAAGTCAATAAAACTGAAAAAAGTATGTTATGTTTCAAACTGACCACTTGAACTGCACTAAAGCCAGCCATGCCTCTGGTTCATGCGTTCACAGTGTGACATCATCCTCACAGCTGTGTTCTTCCTAACAACTTTCATCAGCCCACAAGGAAATCCTGTTTCCATGGGCTGGTCACCGCATTCCTCCTTCCCCAAAGCCCGGCCCTCCCAGTCATCATTCTGTCCCCATGGCCTGTCTTCTCTGGGAAATATCACATACATACCCAGATTGGATTGCATGTGCTGTCTCTGTGGCTTTTCTTGGCACCCTGTTCCATGGGTTTTCCTTTGCTCTGTGGCCACAGTGTCATGCCTATCTATGCTGGGTGTTTGTGCTTGTAGACCGCCGTGGGTATTTGTTCTGCTTGTGTTGCCATCTTTAGTCTTGGGGCGCATGTGTAGGCATACAATATGGGACACGTGGCTGCTCAGTCATATCCCCTTGCCAGGTGACACTTGTCCTCTGTCGACCACCTCCTGAGCTTGCCCCAGGAGCCCGGTGGATAGCCTGGAGGGAAAACTGCCTGCTGGGAACAGGTGTGGATGCCTTGTGACACTTGGGGCTCAGGGCCTTCTTGCTGGGACATGGCTGGCTCATGGCATGCCGGGTCGTGATGCCCTAAGCCCCCAGGTGACAGGAAGGATGTCTTGAGCTGGTCTTGGCTGGCCTTTCTTCCCCAAACCTGCTTAGGATCCTAGGGAGGCAGCTGCTTGAAGGGTGTCAGCAGTATGGGCCAGCTCCCAGGTGACCTCAGGGCCTTGGCATGCACCTTTCTTCCTGCCTAGTGCCCCTTCCTTGACTTGTGTTCGGCTTGCCCCTCCTTCAGGTCCATCTAAAGGAATCTAAAGGACAGTCAGGCTGCCATCCGCCACTTTAAATTCACACCCCTCCATTCCCACCAGCTGCTGCGTTCTGGTTTTTTCTGTAGGCCTCTTTCCTGGAGTGGGGGCTTATTGAGGGCATGGCTTGGGGTCCAATTGCACCTCTTCCACACACAACAGGTGACTCCAAAATTGTGGTTGACAGTGGCAGGCACCAGGGCAGTAGCAATTTGGCCTGCAGACATCTCAGTGCTTCCTGGAGAGCCAGGTTCCAGGACATTCTTTTGCACTGACGTCCCTGCTGAAAGTGGCTGCCAGACATTCGGACTGTTTCTCAATATTTCCAGCAGGCTGGAAAGTAAAAAACACAAAAGATATAGGCATCGCTTGGGTGGCTTCATTCATGGCACCTGGACCTCATGGCTGGGGTGGTCCTTTGTCAGTGGCCTGTTTCCTTGGCGATGCTCAGACCTCCTGTGAGGAGCCCCACTCTGGGCCTATGCATGCACAGCACATGCGTGAGCCCCTACTGCAGCGGCCTGAGTGTGTCCCTCATCCTAGCCTTATTTGGGTGGTGAATATCACTAGCTGATAAAAGGTCATGCTGTGATCCCACTGCCCAGGTCTGTGTCCCCCAAGCTGTGCATCTGTGTCTGCGTGCTGGAGGGGCCTCCCGCACAGGAGCTCCCAGACCCAGCCAGTGGGTGCTGCAGGATGGCCACATGCTTTCTTGCTGAGTACTTGAGAGGTGTCAGGTGGACAAAGTCAGTGGTGTTCACGTCACCACAGGTGTGTAGTGGCAAGGTGGCTCAGCATTGTTACCAGCCACGCTGACTTTGGATAGCAAGTGCCCCTGGGCTCCTTTGTGTGGGCCACGTCCTGGGTGCAGCCAGGCCTTTCCCCTGGCAGGGTTGCTTTCCAGTCTCCTCCTGTAGCATCCCCTGTTCCTTACACAGCTGAAGCTGAGCAAACAGGCACACTGCAAGGTGTCTGAATGTTCCCTCCCTGCCTGCAGCCAGCCTCCTTGCCCAAGCTCCTGCCTCTTTCCTGTCACCATTCTCTAATCCCCCCCCCCCCCCCCCCGCCTGTCTCCCTTGGATGCTTGCGGCATCTCCTCTGCTCCACTGCCCATAGTGGAACACTTGACTCTCCCTCAAGCACCAACAGATCCATCTTTACCATGGCCCATGGGCATTGAGTGAGCTCGGTCCAGCTCAGTGGCTTTGTTCTGGGCTCTGGCTGTGGTGACTGTCTCCCCGGAGCAGTCTCTGCCTCCCTGCTCTCCTGGTGGCTTCAGTCTGTCCATCCTGCAACAGCAAAAGCTAGCACCGTGAAGGAGTATCACCTGCCCTCTGTCCCCAATCTAGGACCTACCTGTCTGTCTCCCTTGTTCGGTCATTCATGTGCACAGTTGCACTCCATGTGGCCTCACATGTCTGGCTCTATTCTTTCAGTGTGGTGATCTTGTCACCCAGGGTGGCATTTTTCAAAGGCTCCCAAGTCCCTTTATTATGGCTTAGCAAGTCAGTACTGTTCACCTGTTCCCACCTTTTGGCTGTTGGGGACAGAGCTCCTCTGAATGCAGACACAGGTTTGGCAGGTCTTTGGGTCTGTGCCCAGGATGGGGATTACAGGGCCTATGGTAACAGTTTATTTCCTAAGTTTCTGAATTGGCCCTAAACAAGGCTGAGGACGGGTTTCCTGGGCTCAAGGTGGTGAGGAGGTGGGATCACCATGGCTTTGAGGCCACCTGCATGTGCCAAGGGACAGGAATGATCCTGAGTGGCTTAGCTTCTACACTTATGTTGGATGCTGTGTGAATTCCGAGGTGACAAGCGAGGCTTCCCCAGGTTTGGCCTGCAGAGGCGTTCCACTCCTCCCAGTGCTGTGTGGGCTTCCTGTTGGGATTCTTACTGGCCAAGGAGGATAGAAAATGTGGGTAACTTTTGCCCCTTGGCCACCCCACTGAGGCCACCCACGCGACACACTGTGTCTGGGATGATCTGTGTCCCTAGAGACACATATGGGTGGGATTTGTCTGCTGTGCCCATGGCGGGCTGCGGGCTGTGGTGTTTGGCACTGGAACATGTCCCTGCCATACTTGCCTTTCCCAAGGCCAGTGTGCCTATCTGTGCCTCAGGACAAATGCCACCTTTTCTTCCATGAGGCCACGCAGGCCACTCTTCCTGTTGTCACGCCTGCGTGGCCAGTGCTGGTGTGGTGCTAGAGGCTCACTGTGTGCTGGGCATGATGACCGCACTGTTGCCAAGGTATGGCGCCTGGGGAGGACTTAGGCACAGGTCATAGGTGTGTGTCAGGGCTTTTCTTACATACAGATGCGCCTTTTCTTTTTTCATTTTCCGGGGCTGGGGATGGAACCAAGGAGTGCACATTCTAGACAAGTACTCTACCTCTGAACTTCATCACAGGCCCTCTTTTCACTTTTTATTTTGAGATAATAAGTTGCCTAAGCTGATCTTGAACTCACTTTGTAGTCCTGGCTGGCCATGAACTTGTGATCTTCCTGGCTCAGCGTCCTGAGAAGGTGTGATGACAGGCCTGCATGCCGGCTGGCTGTGTGTCTTTTGGTTCTGTCCATGTGGCAGCAGGTCTCTGCATGCTGTGGCTCTCCACGTGGCACTGGGTCTCTGCGTGCCATGGCTGTCCATTGGTGCCGGGTCCTGTGATGTGTGTGGATCTGGGCCTTCCTGGAGGAGAAGGACTGACTTTGCAGACTCACTGTGGTCGGCCTGGAGTAGGCAGTGCATTTAGGAAGCACCATGTGTTGTGTTGGTGGCATTAAGGGCAGGAACATTACCACCTCCATTTTTAAAGATGATAAAACTGGGCCTCTGAGAAGAAAAGGTACTTGTCTGTAGCCTCATGGTTTGAAGTCAGCTGGGCAGCTCTTGGCCATGTGTTCTAGTGTCAGGCAGGCCCTGTGGGTGGGTGTCAGGCAGGTCTCTGGGGATGCACAGACTACTTGGAGGGAGGCCTCCTGGCAACTCTGAATACCTGGTGTTGAGTCTCGAGGCTTGGAGGCAAGTGACAGAAAGTTAGCAAGAGCCATCCAAGGCAAGTCACACGGAGTGTCATACTGCCCTGGACTTGACAAGGTGCTGCCTTCAGGCTCCACTCTCAGCCAGTCACAACCCCCCCCCCAGTACAGAATCTGATTGGCACTGACTCTCCCTTAGCCATCCCCCCCACCATGGAGGAATCAGATTCCTGAGGAGGAAAGTCTAGTCCACTCTGGTGGGTTGGGGAGTGTTGCGGTCAGCTTTCTAGTTGCAGCGCCGAAAGAACCCAAACAAAAGTGGCTTGTGGAGGAATGGGTTTATTTGGCTTACAGACTCGAGGGGAGACTCCATCCTGGCAGGGAAAACGATGGCATGAACAGAGGGGTGGACATCACCTCCACCACAGCACTGGAAACAGCGGCGGGAAGGCGTGCCAAACACTGGCAAGGGGAAGCTGGCTTATAACCCCATAAGCCCGCCCCCAACAACACAGCTCCATCGAGGTTGTAAAATCCAAACTTCCATCAGCTGAAGATCGATTGCCCAGAACACATTCATTTGTTTGTGGGGGGCACGTGGATCAAACCATGACAGGGAGGCCTAGGGATCCCAATCTCCTCACCTCCAAGATCTTTCCCTTGCAGCATTCTTCCACATTAGACCATCCATGGGCAGCTTCTGTCAAGTAGAGGAGGGTGCAGCTGCAGGCTCAGCTCTGGTGGAAGAGGGGTTTGCATGAGGGACCAGGAGAGAAAGGGGGAAAGACCATGGGACCCCGGTTGGGGCCACCGTGGTTCCTTCTCTCTCTTCTCATCCGGGTCCCTGTTCTGCTCTCCATGGCTGTCACATGCACAACGGCTTATCCACGGGGAAGATGCTGTCTGTCCATCCCAGAGCTGTGGATTCTTCCTGCCTGGAACCAGACCCTGAGGCTCTTGTCTTTCCTTGGCCCTCAGTGTCCAGTTCCCTGGCCATGGGTTAGTAGCATGTTCCTGGGTTGACCTCATGTCTGCCCTGTCCTGGTCACTGCCGTCACGTCAGCCTCTCACCAAGCAGCCTTGCTGTGATCCTGGCCTGCCATGCTGACCTGTGTGCCACTCTGCTGGCATGCCTCTGGAGGCAGGCCTGGCAGCTGCCAGGGACTTTTGGGGGAACTTTGTCCTGGAGACATGGAAAGTCCCAGAGGCACTGAGTCAAGGGCAAGGTGGGTGTGGGGGTCATTCGGTGTTGGCGGGACAGTTTTCTGGTGTTGGGATTCCTGAGCCTGCTACACAAGGCCCTGGCTAGCATAAGGGGTGGCTTATCTCTCCATGCCCTGTGCAGGGCTTGGGCCTTGCTCTGTGGCTCCGGGCTGTCATCATCTGCCTTGCAGGTGGAGCAGGTCAGGCAGGGAGATAGGCATCCTGCTGACCTGTTTTCCTTCTGCTTTCTCCACAGGTGCCTGTGAGCAAGTGGCCCGCCAGCAGATGACCTGGGTTGCTTTGTGATATTAACTGCAATTGAGAGCCGGCCTGTCGGCCTAACGCTGTTGACCTGCCGCCATGTCGGGATCCACGCAGCCTGTGGCCCAGACGTGGCGAGCTGCTGAAACCCGCTACCCTCCCCATGGCATCTCCTACCCTGTGCAGATCACACGGCCCCACACGGTAAGGGGTGCTGAGCGCCAGGCACCTTGGCTGCTCTTCTTCCTGGTTCTGTCTCTCCTGTTGAGCTAGGTGCTACCAGAGCCATGAGCGAGGCCTTTGATAGGGCCCATCCCAGGCCTGGGGTATCTGGTCACATGCTTCGCTCCACGTTTAGGGGAACAGGGTGTGGTGGTGCACGTCTGTCATCCCAACATTCCTGAGGTAGAAGCAGGAGCTGTATGAGTGTGAAGCCAGCCTGGGCTGCATGGCAGCACCCAATGGAGCCTGGGGTCAGGCTGAGCAGGGGCTGTGGGATTTTGTGCATGCGTTCTCAACTCCGCTCCCTCCTTGCTTTGGGACTGGGTTGGTTTCCGAGGGTGTGGGGGGCTGCCTCTGAGGCTTAGCACATGCTGCATCTCTGCCCACTCCTCAGGGGTCTTCCACGTCCCCTCCTTACCTTCAAGCTGGGCTCCATTGCCTGCAGTGCCTGGCCTTTGAATCTCTTCAATAGGTCTTTATTATATACTGACTGTAGACTGTGTCTCTGGGTGCTTGCCCAGGCTGCTGAGAGAGGGATGAGGCCTGGCAGTGGCAGCTGGGGTGGAGCTGCTTGTGTGGTCACACGTGTCTCGCTGGTGCAGTCCTTTTTTGTGACAGGAGTGGACGTTGTGTGGGAAATCCACCTGTGAGTGAGATGTGTTTGCCTGTGGCTCAGCCTAGGGGTCCCAGACACTATGGCCTCCAGAGCTTTCAGGGCCAGCTATGTTGAGGGGTGCATCGTGAGCCCTGACAGGAGAAGCATGCCCTGGTGGGATCCTGGCTCTCACAGAGTGGTCCTGGCCTTGGACAAGGAGATTGGGACCTAGACAGAAAACTATAAGCTTCTCCCTGCCACCCCATCCCAGGATTGTTCACTGGTCACTGTAGTGAGTGCCTGCTGTGTGTTGGGGCTAGGGACTATGTTTACCACCACTGTCCCCTTTATCCCAACGAAGGAGAGCGCTCTCAGCTCCAGGGAGGAGCCTGAACTGCCCAGAGTCTC
Organism: Zapus hudsonius; assembly: GCA_004024765.1. Lineage (NCBI taxonomy): Eukaryota > Metazoa > Chordata > Mammalia > Rodentia > Dipodidae > Zapus > Zapus hudsonius. The sequence continues at coordinate 28,418 of PVHP010015120.1, forward strand.
CGGGCCTGTTGTATAAGTGGGGGTGATGGGAGTTCTGCTCACTTCCTGGGTTCTCCTGCGGGTCAGCGGGGCCTGGGGAAATCCCTTAGAGCATTACTTGTGACTGTCACTCACTAGAGCTGCCTGGAGGGGTCCGCCTACCCTGAGGGTCCTGTCAGGTGGCTGTGGCTTCACTTATCCAGCCCTGTCCCATTCCTCCTCCTCTCCTGGCCCCTCTGCTTGGGCCCAGCCCTGGAGAACCCGACTGCCATGACCCCTGCCGTTCCTGCTGCCTTCCTGCCCTTTGTCCCAGCTGTGTTGTCTCCCTGGCATTTAGGTCGCTGACTGACCCTAGAACCTCCCACTCTCCTGCTGGGTCATCGGTGTCGTGGGATGTGGCTGGACAGAACCCAGCGGCCACTACTCTATGAGTGTGGCAGAGTGTGTTTGTGCTGTGTGGGGAAGAGGAGGGGCCCATATGTGCTTCCCAGGGGCCCTCCCAGCCCTGCAGCCTGCTGGCCTGGATCCAGACTTGCTGCTTCCCCTTGCTGGCTGGCCAGTGCTGGGATGTATAATCTGGAACCCCAGAGTTCTCCATTCTCCAAGAGGCTGTCCTTTCCTTGAACACCTCTGTCTTGGGCTGAGAAAGGACCAAGGAAAGGGGAAACTGAGGCACAGCACGACCAACGCTGTGTGGAAGAGTAGAAGCTCCAGGGATGTTGTTAAAGGGAACCTGTTTCTTCTGGCTTCTAGTACAGTAGCAGCTGGTTTTGTTGGTGTCCTAGGTTAGGTCCAGGTCACTCCTTCCCAGCCCCTCCTGGCTACAGCAGAGCTGAGCCCTCCTCCAGGCTCAGAAGTCCTCAGCATAACGTAAGTCACTCCCTGTTCATTCCTGGCTTGTCGAGTGACAGAAGACTGCTCCCTCGGTTTCCCCGCCTATGGTATGAATACCAGCTTCATTCCAGCTGTGGCAGCTGTGCAGAGTATGGCAGGATGGACTTGGGGAGCAGGTCCCCATTTTGGAGCTCTGATTAGTATGGGTGCTTCCCTACCCCACCGACCTCAGACTCTCTTGAGCCTGTCCCCACACTCTGCTGTCCCAGCTGCTCCCCCCACCATTGGAACCTCATGTAGAATGACATTTCTGAGGAGAGGTTGATGAGCACCTGCTCCCCGACAGACTGAAGTCCAATTCCACCAGAGCTTACCCTGGTGGACCAGTGAGTTTATTGACCTTCCTTCCAGAACATGGACAAGGGGTTGCTTGCTTACAGGAGCATGGAGACCTCAAAGCAGTTAACACCTTCAAGTCTCATCCCGACATGGATGATGACCTCCCCGTAGCTGCTTGCATGGAGCTCTCTGTCCTTGACTTTTATCCACCCAACATTCCCTCTCCCTCTGAGGCCAGGAGCTGGCATGGGGGTTCTGAGGACCCTCTACACCCCCTCTGTCTTGAGTCTCTTGTGCACAGTTGCAGCTACTTCTGGTAAGATGGCAATGGCTATTTTTCTCAGAGGATTGTGTCATACACATATCTTCCCATGTGTCCTGGGGACACAGGACCTTCCAGTAAGAGAAAACCTCAGATTTTATTTTACCAGAGCCTGCCTATCCTTTCCCTGACTCCCCTCAGGCCACAGCCAGGCTTGTTCTATGTCTCCTTCTGCTGTCCCGGGTCCCTGAGCTCTCCTGAGCAGGATCCTGGCTGTGCGCGCTGCACGTGGCTGATGACAGTTGAAAGCAGTGACCATGTGTGTGCCTTGAACTAGTGTACAACCTCTCTGTGCTTTACTGTGAGGAGCAGTTCACGGCACAGGCCTGGGAGTCAGACCATTGCATCTGGGTCTTAATTGTCGACTCTGGACATCGTCCCTGTCAGTGGAGGGTGGTCCCAAGATGACGGGATCTGAGGTGATGCATGGGCAACAAACCATCCTCCATATGTGATTGTAGTGACCATGACAGTGTCGACCAGCTGTTGTTTCTAGAGCTGGGTGTTGGTTTTCCTGCCCTCCCCCATCACCTAGGGTGCATGGTGGCCTGGCTCCTAGTGCGGGGGGGGGGGGGGTGCATCCCCTGTGGACCTCACAGCCACTGTGCCTGCCCCGCCATGGGCCATACTGCTAGCAGCACAGAACACAAGCCTCACACCCACAGGTCAGTGCTGGGCGAGGCCACATGCCAGCAGCGCTGACAGAGCTGGCTGTCCCTGGCCTTGGCCTTGGGCCCGGCTGGCTGGCTGTCTCTTGCCCATGGGGAAGACAGGCGGGGTGATTTCCAGTTTACAATGCGTGGTCAGGCTTGGCTGTGTGTGGTGGGACCATGTTCCAGCAGGGCCTTGGCACCCCGGCAGGTGGACACCCCGAGTATCCTATGCCACCTCCACAGTACCGTCTTGGGGTCCTCATTCCTCATTTGCTCCCACCTTCACTCATTCATCTGTCCGTTCATTCACTTGTTGGTTTCCACAAGTGCTGCCCATGCAGTCATGTGCTCATCTCTGTTAGGCCCTGGGTGCACAGCTGCCTTGGGGAGCAGAGAGTAGGAAAAAAGGACCTTGGGGAGTCCAGATTTAAGTTGGGGGCCCGGGGTTCTCTCTGAGAAGGGTCCCCAGGGGAGGGAGGGACAAGCCATGCAGCGTCAGGTTAAGCAGTGTTCCAGGCTGAGGGATTGTCCCCTCCCTGTCCCTCTGCGAAAAGCCAGTTTAGCTTTGCCTTGCTGTGCAGCCTGTGCTGCCTTAGTATGTGACCTGGAGGAGCCTCCTGCCCTCTGTGTCTCTGCTTTTCCTCTCTGGGCGGGCCGTGCACAGTGCTTGCCTCAGCGGGCACTTTAATATTGCCATCGCCTGGGGGCTCTTTGCCTAGGAGAGTTCAGTTCTTGCTCTCCAGAGGACCTCTCTGGGGCCCTGTCACAGCCTGGGCTGAGTCGGCACCGTGTACCTGCATGAATACTCTTCCCACCTGTCCTTACGGGATGAGGCTGCCTGGCCCTTCTGCTTATTTTCTTGTGGGCAGGGGTCTAGGTTAGGACAGTGCATGTGGCAGCCGTGGCCCTTAGCCTTTTCTGTCTCTGCCTGACATGATCATCCCCCTAACACTAGCCCCGCGGCCCTTCCGAGTCCTCCCAGGTTGGTTGGCGTGTTCCAGTTGCCATGTGACAGATGACACGGGAGGCCAGATGAGGCTCGGCCCTTCCTGCCTTCTGCAGGATGTCTTTGGCCCTGGCATGGTGGACAGAGTGCACAGGCACCCATGCAGAGAGAGAGAGGTTTGGGGCCCAGGTACATAGGGACAGGGGCCAGCAGGTACTGCCCTTGGGGGGTGGGCCTCCTCTGGGACTTTCCTGTGGGCTTCCCATCCTCAGGGCTTCTCAGGGAGCTTCTGTGGCACTTGTGCCCTGCTGCCTGGGCATGTTTCTCAGTACCCTTGTTCTTTTTGCAAAAATAACTGCTTTAAAACACAAAGCCAGACAACAAAAGGATAAGACTTTTAGAGAAAATTGGGAGAATTACAGCAGTACAAAACAGAACAAAACAAAAGCTACCAGAAGACAGGAAAAGGTGCCAAGAAACTAAGTCACCTATGGGTCCACTCTTTCTCCAGACACCCCGAGGGCCGACATCAGTGATCCACTGGCACACAGTGTAACCGAGGGTTCCAGGCAGACAGAATGGATTGACAGGGCCATGAGATGGAAGCCTGCCTTGTTTTAGAGCTGAGTACCCCTCACCACTCTCCTCTCCCTCTACCCAACACTATTTTTCTTTTAAAATATTTTTATCAGAGAGAGAGAGAGAGAGAGAGAGAGAGAGAGAGAGAGAGAGAGAGAGAGAGAGAGAGAGAGAGAATGGTTGTGCCAGGGCCTCCTGCTGCTACAAACTCCAGATGCATGCATCTGGCTTTACATAGGTACTGAGGAATTGAACCCAGGCTGTCAGGCTTTACAAGCAAGCACCTTTAACTGCTGAGCCATCTCTCCAGCCCCTATTTTTCAAATTGGGGTATACCTGGCCGTCAGGTTCCATTTTATTTGTTCATTATTTCACCCCCACCCTCTGATTACGGATGTTTAAAAGTGATTGTGGTCCTTGATAAAATGTAGGAGGGGTTGTTCCAGGCTCACGTGATTGGGGTGAGGACTGAAGCATGCTGATGAGCAAGGAGGGGGTGTGGGGACTAAGGAGACTCCAAGGCTGGAGGGTTCTTGCAGTGAGTGAGGCAGAGGTCAAGGCCAGCGGAGGGGGGCACCCTGGGGAGCCTGCCCTGAGTGTGGTCAAGCATGAGCCTGGCTAATGGAGTCATGGTACTGCTGAGAGGAAGAAGGAGCAGCCTGTTCCTTCCTGACACCCTGTGTGCCTGCAGGCACCGTGTGAGTGAGCTCGAGCCGGTGATGAGGGTGAGGGTGGATCTTCACCCTCCTGTGTAAGGCGCTCTCTCAGGCTTGGGTGTGCTGTTTGCACATGAGTACAATATATGAGAGCCACATGTCCTGTGAGGCTGCATGGGATCAGCCAGCTTCAGGGGGTACCTCTTGGCAGAACTGGGCCTAGGAGGGTGGGTGAGGCACAGGTATGGCACCAGGGGTGTGAGGTTGTAAGAAGGGAACTCCCCTGGGTGGTGAGGGGATGCCATTGTTCCTGCCCTTCCACAGGATGTGGGGCTGCTTGAGTACCAGCACCACCCTCGAGACTATGCCTCCCACCTGTCTCCTGGCTCCATCATCCAGCCGCAGAGGAGGCGGCCCTCGCTGCTTTCAGAGTTTCAGCCTGGGAATGAACGGTGAGGAGACACTGTGTCTGCCATTTTTCTGTGGGTGGAGCTGCAGGGGACCAGGCCATGTTCCTCTGAAGGGATATGGCAGGGTGCCCTTGGCTGAGGGCTGTGATTTACCTGGGAGCAGGGCTGTGGATTTGGGCAGCAAGGTGGCTGTGGGGAGGAAGCCACATCGGTGTGCCCAGGGTTAGAGAGCCAGGTCGTAGTCACCTGCTGGGCTGGCTTGAGAAGCCGCTAGGTTAGATCAAACAGCAGAGCTAATGATGGGCTCGAGATGCCTGCTGGCATTGGTCATGGGGCCTTGTGCTCACGAGGGTAGGCTTGGGTTCCACATTCCCAGCTTGCACGCAGGGCTTGTCCCCAGGCCACACTGAGTGGCAAGGGCCTCCTGGCTCATCACCAGCACTTTCCTTTCTTGCCAGTCTCTGAGAGAGAGGGAGCTGTGCTTCTGTCCTTGTTGCTGGGACCTGGAGGCCGTGCTTCTTGGGGGCACATCTCATGCAGGGTGCATAGGGTGCCCTGTGGGGTGGGCTGCCGGGGCTTTGTTGTCCCAAGCCTCTGGCTCCCGTGTGACGTGTGTCCCTGGCCTCCCACAGGTCTCAGGAGCTCCACCTGCGCCCTGAGTCTCGTTCCTTCTTGCCTGAGCTGGGAAAGCCTGACATGGAGTTTTCAGAGAGCAAGCGCCCTCGCCTGGAGCTGCTGCCCGACACCCTACTGCGGCCGTCCCCTCTACTGGCTGCAGGACAGCCCAGCGGGTCTGAGGACCTCAGCAAGGTACAGCTTGGCCTTGCTGATAAGGGACTGGGGGACAGGACAGGGGTGCTGTGTAGGGAGAAGGGGCCGCTTGAGCAGAGACGTGGAGGCAGGGTGGACCCATGGGAAGAACTGTGCAGGACCAGGCTTGTGTCATTGTAGCTGGCTACAGAGAGGGAGGGTGAAGCCTGGCAGAGCCCTAGAGCAGGGAGCTGGGGCTGAGGCATGAGGTCTGGTCACTGTCATGGCTAGGCTGTGTGGCTCCAAGGCTCAGGGTGTCCTTCATTGCAGCCCATTACTTGGTTTCCGGGACTTCCAGTGGGGAGGAGGGGACTGCAGGGTCCCCAGGAGATGGGCCTGTATGGGCCAGATGCTTGCACTGCAGGTATCAACCAGCTCTGCCCTGTGTATTCCACAACTTGGGGGTGAACCCAGATCCTCCCATGCTCTCGCACTCAGCTAACAACCCCAGCCAACTTAAAAAAAATTTTTTTTATTTATTCATTTTCAAGCAGAGAGAGAGAGAGAGAGAGAGAGAGAGAGAGAGAGAGAGAGAGAGAGAGAGAGATATAACACCAGGGCCACCACTTTGTGGGTCTGGCATATGTGGGTCCTGGGGAATTGAACAGGGCCTTAGGCACTGGAGGCAAGTGCCTTAACCGCTGAGCCATCTCTCCAGCCCTCCAGCCAACTTTTTGCATTCATCTTGAGATGGGGATCTCACCAAGTTGCCTAGGGTGGCTTTGACCTTAAGATCCTCCTGCCTCAGCCTCCCGAGCGCTGGGATTACAGGCCTGTACCACCAGGCCCATCTGGATCCAAGGCTTCTTTCATTCTGCCTTCAGAGGCCAGAGGTTGGGGTGTGATTCCCACACCCACACTGTGCCCCTGTGGTTACCCTGTGTGAGGGGCTGTCCCTCTCTGAGTCCTGCTTGCTCCTTGACCATCTGGGACAGTAGCAGACTAATCCCAGGTGGCACAGGCCACCTGGGTCGAGTGCTTGGCTCTGAGCTGCACCCGGAGGACGTGCTTGGGATCTGTGTGTGGTATGACAGCACACTGGGCCAGGTGATGGTCCTGACCCTAACCGCTTTTCATCACCTTCGCATGGCTGGGACAAAGCATCTGATGGCCAGGTGTGGTGGCTCAGGCCTTTAATCCCAGCACTCGGGAGGCAGAGGTAGGAGGATCGCCGTGAGTTCGAGGGCAGCCTGAGACTACATCGTGAATTCCAGGTCAGCCTGGGCTAGAGCGAGACCCTACCTTGAGAAAAAAAAGGGGGGGCAGCATCTGGTGTGAGGAAAGGCTTTCTTTTTGGTCTCAAGGCAGGAGAAAGGTGGTGAGCAGCAGCCCAGCAGAACCTTGACAGCAGCAGCAGCAGGAGAGTGAGCTAAGTTCTGACAATAATACCTCAAAAAGCCCACCATCACCAACACACCTCCTCCTGCAAAGCGCCACCAGCTGGGGACCAAGCATTCACATCCGATTCAAATACGTGATCTGGGGAGCCAGGCTAGTGGGGTGGGGTCCTCTTTCCTGTTCAACACTCCTGGGGAGAGTTCAATGGAGGCGCTGCAGGCTATCTGGGGCCTTCATGGAGCCAGTGAAGAGGAAGCTTGCCCATGGTGGCCATGAGCACTGAGTGCCAACTGTGTCTGGCATCTGCCAACGTCTCTGAGACCTATGGGGCTGACCTGGGTTTTCTTTAGGGGGCTCAGGCTACAAGCAGGAGTCAGGCAGTGGCTGTGCCCCTCAGGTCATCCTCTGAGCTTCCTGGGGAGCTGCTTCCTCCCCCATCTGGGGGCTCCCGTTAGCCCAACCTGCCACAGCTCTGCTTGGTGGATGGCAGATGGCCTTTGCAGCTGAATTGTGCTCAGGTTATGGGGGGGGTTCAGGGCCAGATAGGGGTTTGTACCCTCTATGGGGTCCTGAGTCCCAAGTGGGTCATTGTCCTGTCTGGCCTGTGCAGCCACCAGCTGGACTCCAGAGTAGCCTGACCCACTCTGAGGCTCTGCTGAGGGTCTCCTTCATCGTCTCTGTCTCCCAGGCTGTCTCTCATTTGCTGTCTCTGCTTCATTGTTTCTGTCTCCATCTCTGTGTTTTGTTTCTCTGCATCGGTTTCTGATCTTCCCATTGATTGTCCCTCTGTCCCTCTCTCCTTTCCCTGGCCTTTGGGTGGGAACGGGGCTCCTTGTGACACTCCTGCACATACAGGCACCTTCTTTCTGCATGTAGCCTTGCAGTCTACCGTGAGCAGGAGATTGTAGGGTGTTTTCGCATGCGCCTTCTTTCCATCAAATGTTCTGTTCCCAAGTAATGCCTGCCTCAGGCTTTGGAGAATGTGGGCACTGGAAGACTCCTTTGGGAGTCTCTATGCTTTGCTTTAGGCAATGTCAAAAGCCTCACAGTAGCACCTGCGTGAGCACCCCTTTGGCTATTGGGGCTCCATTGGCTGAACAGACAGATGGCCCCTGGGAAACCAGCTGAAGCACAGACCCTTGCTCCCATGATAAAGTCTAGGCTTTTGTTGGCTTCAGGCAGAGCTTAGGCCAGGTGACTGATGTCACCGAACCTCATGGCTTTCCGTCTCCTACATGGTCTTTGTGTACTCACAGATTGTGGTATTAACGCCACTGTGTCCCCATTGCACAGATAGGGAACTGAGGCAAGGAGCCCCAGGGCCTCTGTGCCTGGGTCTCAGAGGAAGGCTGAGCAGTGTGGGCTGAGGACCCTCTCTGTCTCAGCCCACCCTGGCAGGGCCCTGACTCTAGAGGACCAAGGAAGCCTGGATGGAGCCAAGCCCAGGTCCACGCACAAGACAGGCTTTCACTACAAGGCCCTTATGGGCATAGTAACCTTGGTAGCTGATGACAGAAAACCCAAGAAGTGCCTGGTGGGCGCACCCATCACCTTAGAATTTGGGAGCCCAAGGCAGGAGGATGGCAAGTTCAAAGCCAGCCTGGTAACTTAGTGAGACCCTGTCTAAAATAAAAAGGGAAAGGATGGCTGGGTTGTGGCTTAGTGACAGAGCACTGATCTTGGGTGAAGGAGCCCTGGGTTCCATCCATAGCTCTGCAAAGAAGGAAAGATAAGAAAGCCAACCGCCCTCCTCCCCTTGCCCAGGGGACCCCCCCCCATTCTCACAGCTTCCTGTGCATTTGAGGCATGTGTACTATGAGTTAGTGCCATCCACTCACATGGACCCCACATTGTAAGCCTGAGGATGAGGTCAGGGTCCTGTGCCAGGTCCAGGGGGGTTTGGAGTGGAGGGGAGGGGTGGCCAGGAGGAGGCATGGGACTGCCACCCAGGATTCTTTGCAGAACCACCCATAGGATGGGTTCCCAGGAGGTAGAAGAGTCACAGAGCTGGGCCTGGCCCATGGGCATGGGGGCTGTCAGAATGGGTGGCCATGTGCTGGGGCTGACTCAGGGTACCTCATGCCCTCCTTCCTCCCCACAGGACCGCAGCCTGGCAGGCAAGCTGGAGCCCGTGTCGCCCCCCAGCCCGCCTCACACTGATTCTGAGCTGGAGCTGGCGCCCCCGCGCCTGTCCAAGGAGGAGCTGATCCAGAGCATGGACCGTGTGGACCGTGAGATCACCATGGTGGAACAGCAGATCTCCAAGCTCAAGAAGAAGCAGGTAGCCGCAGGGTGGTGGGGGCTGGGGACAGAGGTGACTGTGAAGGGGACTCGAGGGCAGAGAGTGAGGAAAGGAGCGAGCCTGGAGCTATGGGATTTCTGTTGTTGATGTTCCTTCCTCCCCCAGACTTGAAGTTGGGGCTGTGCAAGCATGTTGGTGTCTGTTTAGGGTAGTGACTTAGGCAGCACTCTGTAAACTAGGGTTAGGGTTTTGTTTCTTCTCTGAATTCTACGTTGGCATCTTCTTTTTTGAAACTGAAATTCCCAAACATAAGACGAATCGTTGTGGTTTCCAGTTCAGAGCATCCACTGTGGTGCATCAGGCTTCTTTGTCAACCCTGAAGGGTGACCTCAGCTACCATCCTGCCATCTGTCATGAATGAATCACACGCAATTATTCTGTGTGTCTGGCTTTTGCCCTTAGCATGAGGTTTTTAAGGTTCCTAGCACACAGCAGACCCCCATTCTTTTTCATGACCGAGTGATACTCCACACGACAGGGCCACATTCCGTTGCACCTGCCCACCTGTGCTGTG
>PVHP010015121.1:0-18674 GCA_004024765.1 Zapus hudsonius
TCATTGTCTCCAGACTTGAGCTAAGAAAACCAAATAATATCTGTACTAATGGGCTCCATGGGGAACACTTCAGAATCCAGAGGAAGGTAGAAACCTCTTGCTAATTTTTTAGATCTCATCCTCTCCACCCTTCCTCCAAAGCTATCTGGTTACTGGGGCTTGGCCAGAAAGCCATGGAGAGCTGCTAGGACAGAAAATGTATTCCTAAGTAATAGGGAAAGAAACAGCCTGGGTACAGGAGGCATACAGTAGGCTAGATCAAAACACTTAGTGTTTGAGACTAACTGAAAGTTAACTTTTGAATGTACCTTATCATCTGTTTACTTGTGAGTTTAAAGATTTTATAGTTACCACACTTGTACTGTGTATAAATATTCTATATGTAATGTCTCATTTTCATTATTTCCAAGTTAATGGATGAAGATCTCCAGGCTTAGAAATATTAAGGAAGTTGACCAAAGTCACATAACCAGGAAGTGACCAGGCAAGGATTCCAATCCAGAAGCATTGAACTTCTAAGACTTCTTCACTAGGATGTGCATGGAGAAAGGTTGAGTTTCTTGGTTTTAAGTTAAGATGTGTTGATAGAAATAGCTTGGGTGGGTTGGAGGGCTGCCATTGAAGCTTTCCTCATGTAACTATCAGACACCCAAGCTACAAAAGAACTCAACAAAATTTTACAAAGTAAATCCTACATGTCACATTTTGAGCTTCATTTAAAACATCGCAGGATATTTAAGAATTCAGTCTAACAGATTTGTGCAACAAGATATTGCAAAAGGCACAGTTTCAATATTTAACCATTTCTATAGCCTAGAAACCCCAGGTTCACATTGCAGAAACATGCAAAATATACCAAAATATAAAATAATCAATAATGTTATATCACCAGGAAACTTTGGCAGTCAAGTAAACCAAAAATAAACTGCACTGTAGTAACTACCACACATTGAATGCCTTCTTAGGACCTGTCATTTTGTACTTATTCACAGCAGATCTTCACAACTCTCATGAGAAGCAGCTATTGTTGGTCTATTTTTATAGGCAAATATGCTGAAGTTCAGAGATGGCATATAATTTGTCTATTGCTACATGTCTATTAAGTGACAGTTGCAATATAGGTCTGCCTCCCAATTTGATGCCAAAGTCAGTCTCCCATGCAGGCATTGCATTGGGAGACACTGATAATAGGATTTTTTTTTTAAAAAAATGTTTATTTATTTGCAAGCAGAGAGAGAGAGAGAGAGAGAGAGAGAGAGAGAGAGAGAGAGAGAGAGAGAGAGAATGGGCACACCAAAGCCTCTAGTCACTGCAAATGAACTCCAGATACATGTGCCGCTTTGCACACCTGGCTTTATGTAGGTACTAGGGAATGGAACCCAGGTCTTTAGGCTTTGAAGGCAAGTGCCTTAACTTCTGAGCCATCTCTCAAGTCCTAATACTTAGATTTTAAATAATATCATCCTTTGGAAGTAATACTGTAGGAAACACAAGAGTAAATAATATTGACCCAAAGAACTAAAAAGCAGCGCTATTTTAATAAATAGTAAAAACAAAATATAAATAGACACTGGATCTGAAATGCCGTCCTCCCCCAACAACAGGCTCATGTTTTGAACATTCTGTCCCCAGCTTGTGGCACTATTTTGAAAGCAGTGAACTCTTTAGGAGGTGTAGCAGTTACCTTTTCATTTCTGGGACAAAACACCCAACCAGCTGATGGGAGGAAAGGGTTTATTTCAAATCACAGTTTTGAGCGGAGATTTCATCATAGTGGGGAAAAGCAGGGCTATACAGGCAGCTGCATGTCACATCTTGTCACAGAAGCAGAGGGAGCTAAATAGCATTGGCAAGTGGGATGGACTAGAAAATCCCAAGGCCCACCTACAGTGACACATCTCCTCCAGCAAGGCTCCCCCTCCCAAAAGCTCCAGCAGCTAGGGACTAAATCAGAGGCTTAATCACAGACCCTGGAAGTTGTGGGAAACAATTTATATTCAAACCACCACAAAAGGTGGTGGACTGGCTACTACTAAAGTAGGTCACCAGGAGTAGACCCTGGTTCCAGTCCAGATCTCCCTGCTTCCACTGGATATGAACATTAAACCTCATGATCCCACCACCATAGAAAAGACCCTCCACCATGCCTTCCCACCATGATGGACAAAATTAACTCTGAAATCATGAGCCAAAATAAACCTTTCCTCCCTTCAGTTGTTTCAGTCAGGTATTTCATTACAATGACATGAAAATAACCAATACAGATATGTAGCTAATACAGTTATAATCGAGGTATCAGATAGCTTCTCCCAGAAAGATTTGGTACCATTTGTACAGGAAGGCCTTAGTATCCTATTTTGATTATTATTGGTAAAGGCTCCTCAAAGGAAATCTACTTAAGGACAAAACTGTAATTACCAACTACCACATATTGTTTTGCTTAGAACTTTATTTGAAAATAAAACTCGGTATTATTAAGATGCTAATTTATTCTATACCACATTGAGCAAAAATTATGTTTATGTTGAGCATTATGCTAATTGCAGAATGAATTAATAATAAATCATTATTATTATTGTCTTTAATTGTGCCTGTAAAATGTGAAGTACCTGACAGATCTTCAAACACAAATACCTCAAAGAATGATGCCTTGGTGTGCTGAAGGAGATGGGAAGAGCCACAGAAACAAGGTCTTCCTGACCTGCCTTTGTCCCTCTTTTAGGCCCCTGAAGTGAGGGGTAGAAAGCAGGATTTTATTCCTTCACTGTGAGTATAAAACTAGGATGGTTACTCTCTGACCACCTACCTTTTCACCGTTATATCCTATGGTAAAAAGTACCCTGTCCCATACCCACAGGCCAAGAAGAATTTGAACAAACGGATCTTGCTGTTTTCCCCAGTTTATTATCATTAGGCCAAATGCCCTTTGTCCAATCATACTTCTACACAACAGTCCATTCTTCATCAAGCCTAAATACAAAAATGCAGTTTTCCCAAGAGCTTTGGGTCTATAGCAATATAATAAATCTGCTCTGCTTTCTCTTACAAACTATTCTTTTGCTATTGATGTGTGTAGTTCATAACCTTGCAATGGAAGAGGAAATGATACTTATTCTCACCTATACAACTTACAACATGCTTTATCTAATTTTGGTCTTTTACAGCATTCTCAAAAAGAAGGTCATTTTGTAAAAATGTTGGAAGTCTTTATCTGCTTTCCCAAAGATCCCAATTCTTTGATATTTGGAGTATTTGTTCCTGAAACAACAATATAGTCACCTTCCCTGTTGACTTTACCTTACATTTGTCAGTGGCTTTACTGACCTCACTTTTATTGACATCATGAAACCCCTACACCTTTTGCAAGATTTACAATTTCTCTTTACAGCAGAAGCATGTACTTGCATTGTACTGAGTTTGTCCCCATGGGGTTTGGGGAAGATAACTGGCATTAAAAAGAAATGGTTGTGTTGGGACTAACTTATAGGTGTTCTTATCATTAACAAATGGCACAATGAAACCCATATGTGTAATTAATATGCATTAATAATTTTAATAAAAATCATTTTTAAAACACTCATATTTGTTTGGTTTCCCTTCACAATCTTATTTTAGAAAACTGTGAAATTAAGGAGCAAGTTTTGGTCATTTCATGGAGAACAAGGTCGGACAAGAAGTGGAGGTGGTAAAGCAAAATTACCTGAGAAAACAAGGTTAGAATTAGGAAGATTATGAGATGGTATGGGGGTTGGGGGGAGGTAGGAAGGTGGAAGACACTGACATGTTGGAGATTCTGTGCAGAATGGGCTTTTAAAAAAAAGTTAATCTTGGGCTGGAGAGATGGCTCAGCAGTTAAGGCAATTGCCTCCAGTGCGCCTAAGGCCCAGGGTTCAATTCCCCAGTACCCACATAAGCCAGACCCACAAGGTGGTAGTCCTGGTGCGCTCTCTCTCTCTCTCTCTCTCTCTCTCTCTCTCTCTCTCTCTCTCTCTCTCTCTCTCTCTCTCTCTCCTTGAAAATGAATAAATAAAATATTTTTTAAAAAATTAATCTTGAGTTGGAGAGACTGCTCAGTGGTTAGGCGCTTGCCTGCAAAGCCTAATGACCCAGGTTCAATTCCCCAGTGGGTTAAGATGCCTTCTGGTGTGCCTCTCTTCCTCCCACTCTCTCTCCTCTCTGTTTCTCCCTGCTTGCAAATAAATAAAATATTACAAAAATAAATTGGTCATGCCTAAATTAACCAGGAACTCTTGGCCTAGAGATATTTCAATGTTTCTTCAAGAAGTATCACTTGTTAACTTTTCATATTTCTATGAGTTATAGTTTAATAAAAAATAATTTTTTAACTTTTAAAAAATATTTTTAATTACTTACAAGCAGAGAGAGAGATAAAAAGAAGAGACGCAGAAAGAAAAGATGTGTCAGAGGATCCACACACTGCAAAGGAGCTCCAGATGCATGTGCCACTCTGTGCATCTGGCTTTATGTGGGTACAGGGGAATCAAACCCAGGCCATTAAGCTTCCCAGGCAAACACCTTAACCACTGGGCCATCTCTCCAGCGCTATTTTTAAACTTTTTATTGATACCCTTCAAACCCATATACCGAATGTACCATGATCATAATTTACAATGCTCTCCCATCACCTTCCTGTTCCCGTATCCCCATCTCCCTTCCCATGAACCTCTTCTTCCCAAATAGTCCCTGTTGTGTTTTGATCTCATCATTTCTTTTTGCCCTCCTGTTACGCAGGTCTTGTATCATCAGCTGCTATGAGGTCATGAATTCCATAGCCAATTTGTGTCTATTCTTCCCACCCCCTCTTCCACAATGGTCCTTGAGCCTTGAAGGGTGTGATAGAGATGTCTTAATGCTGAACATTTGCACTCTCCCTACCAGTCATTGTCATCTGAAAAGAGAAGCTTCCTAAAACAAAAGTAAGAATAGCTTGAATATTTTGGCATAAACATAAAATATTTAGCAGGTAATGTGGTGGACATAATTATATCTACTTAGTCAAATAACAGTAGTGGTACCCCCTAGGTCTTATGACCTCCATAAACATAGGCTTTTGATTAGGTTTTTTGAACCAGCATGCCACAAATCCAATCATAGATTAGTTTTTTCCCCCTGTTGTAGTCAGCCACCTGCCACTGAGATGAATCTCCAAATCATGTATTGCTAGGAGGAAAGAATTTGTTGAAGCTACAGATCTAAGGAAAGTTCCATAATGGTCAAAGAGGCTGGCCCCCTTTCACAGGTCCAAGCAGAGAGAGAAACCCATCAACAACACCATACACACACCAACAAAACAAGATATAACCTTAGGGCAGGGTCTTGCAAACCTTTCCCAGACTTGTTGACTTCCTGAGTCTATGAAATTTTCTTCCTGCACTGCCCTCCCAAAAAGGGATGTTTGTTTCTAGCTCCCCTGACCTCCTTACATCCTGCCCCCTACTGAGAGTGATGACTTCCTGTAAACAACCTCAGAGACCCACCCAAGATTACAAAAAAGATTGACAACAAAACCTGATCATCACCCCATTGTACCAGTTTACACATACTGCCTGGCTGGCCTGCTGGGAAGCTTGCAGTACCCAGTGCTGGTTAAGACCACTGATGACTTTTTCCCACCAACAAGCTACATAGCTCTTTACAGCACTGTGACAGCTAGTCAACAGGGAGGAGGCTTCCAGCTCATCACCAGAAACATTTATTTTTAAATAGAATGTCAAAACCAGCCCAGAATTTTGAAGCTTGCATTGTAGTGAGTCATGCAACAGAGGGTTAAAGGAGAACAGGGCTCATGGTTGGTGATGGACATGTAGCCAGGGTGGCTTTTCCCTTTAATTCAGAGGATCTTTTGCTTAACAAAAATTCACTAACCATACTGAAAAAAGGAAGGGATTCAAGATCTCAGCAAAAATCTGCTGTCAAGAATGTCCAACCCAGACCTTATGATGCTGGATATTTAATGCCACCATTACGACCTGTGTTACATGGTCCCTAAAGAAATCATTCTCAATAGTAGTTTTTCTAGTTGTATGTAGCAGCCCTTAGAATCATTAATGAAGAAGTCATCATTAAAATTCAATCTGTACATAGACACACACACACACACATAATGTGAAACAGTCAAATTTAACATTATGCAAAGGACATAGTTTGAGAATTATGGAATAAATGCAGACATATTACCAATGTTAAGATAGCAGTGCTATCTATGTCTTAGAAATTAGAAAAGGCCAGACTGGGGAGGTGCTTCTGCAGGTAAAGTGTTTGCTATGCAAGCATGACCACCTGAGTCTGGATTCCCAGCACCCATATAAAATGCCCAGTGAGGTAGCACAAGCCTGTAATCCCAACCCTGGGGAGGCAAAGATGGAAGGACCCCTGCAGCTTGTTTACCACCTACTCGAACCATATCTCCAAGTTGTAGGTTCAGCAAGAGACCCTGTTTCAAAAAACAAGGTGAAAAGACGATTAAAGAAGAAACCTGATGTTGACTTCTGGGCTCCGTGTGCATGCTCAGGCATGTGCATGTGCACTCGAACTCGAGCACACACACACATGGACCCTCACACACACACTGCACACATATACCATGTGAAAAAAAAACACAAAACAATAGAAAAGGCATTAAAAGCAGTGTTGTAGAGCCACTTCCTCCAAATTGAAACCTTTCATCCTGGAGGGAGGCTCTTTAGGAAGTTCCAAATTGAAAAACAGGCTCATTAACATTCAGAAAGTTCTGAAGCTTTTTAAGGCTCTGGAAGTAAACAAGGCTCCAGACATAAGCAATTTACAAGTCTCAGGAAACTCCTGAAACTTAAGGTTCACTAAGTCCTTCCATGAAGAATACAGAGTAAGAACTAAAAACTGCTTGGGAGAAGAGACTCTCCTCCCAGCTGAGCTGCCTAAAGTCTTACAGTGAGCTCTAGGGATGTAGCTTCTCTGAGCCTTTATCTATGCTGGGTGGGCTGCCTTTGATTCATCATGCTTCTGTATGTAACTCCTCAATCATACTCCTAACCCCCCCCCAAAAAAAAAAAAACTCACTGTTTCACCAAGATCTACTTTCATATGTAATTGCTACTTTGGTCTGTTGTCAGTACCCTATGTGGGGATGAATAGATGCTGTTAGGTCGAGATTCAGGCTACACCCTGTCCCCTGCCCCAGCTGGCCTCAGGCAAAGTTTCACTGAGACCTGGAACAGGAGATAACACCCCCCACCTGTTGTGTCTCTGTCTGGTGGGAGGCACTGTCCTTCCTGATGCTAAAAACTACTGACCACCTGGTTCCCTTCCCCCAAGCTAAACATCCACCTTCAAAGCCAGATCTTGATCTGGGTTTTGGGCTTCTCCCATCTTGGGAGCTAGCCTGGAGCTTGGGGTTCCCTTTCTTCCTATTAAAAACGTTTCCTTTCAGAGCCATCTCCTGGTGGTCATTTTCATTCTAACAGATGTTAGTTAACATTTCCCCAGGTAAAGTTTAATGAGGATCATCTACCCCAAACTTAAATTCATTAGGTCCACTGCTGTCCTTTCTAACATCCCCTCCAAATGGTGCCCAGTTTCTCCAGCAATAGGGAAACCCCTGCAGGTATAAGGGTAAGACTGTGACTGAACCAGGTTTTCCCTGTATAGGGATAACACCATAAGCCATTAAGGGCTTCTGGGCAAAGATTTTAAGAAAGAAATCAATGAGGAATGAGAAAAAAGTCTGTTTGTTTTTTTTAATTTCAGGGATTTTTGTTTTTTGAGGCAGGGTTTCTCACTCTAGCCCAGGCTGATCTGGAACTCATTCTTTAGCCCAGGCTGGCCTTGAACTCACATGATCCTTCTACCTCTGCCTCCAGTGCTAAGAGTAAAGGTATGTGCCGCCATACCTGATTAGAAAATATTTTAAATAATAAAAATGTGACTTTTTCTATACAATGATAGACATGCCAAGGAAATTGTTAAGATTGTGATAAATTAAGCTGTTAATGTTTTAGAGGATTATTTCTCTTTTTGAATGTGGGGCCGTTTGTACAACTATATTGTGTCTTATCCTGAACATTTTTTGTTGTGACATACTGAATACAGCGCAGAATTACTAATAATAAATTAAATATCACTGTCACTGTTTTATCAGAATATTGTAATTTTTTTCTTTGAAGTATGCCATTTCCAAGGGTTCAGTAGGCAGTTAATGGCAGCTAACAGCAGAGTGCCTCTCAGATTTAGTAGTGGAAATCAATGGAAAAACAAGATTGATTTGATAGAAAGTCTCTGTACTGCAAACTTTGCTGACAATGACCATTTCTTCAAGTGAGGAATACCTATTCCACAAGTGCTCAATGATGAGTTTTTATGTATATGATAGATCTAGGTAATTTGTAAGATTAATAATGTCAGCAGCAGTTTTTTGCTGACTGGTCGCTCATTTGAATTCTACTGAATTTTCTTTACCAGAAGGGTGCTTATTTGAATGGTTAGAACAGTGAAGTGAGTCACCGTTTTTAACACTGATCACAAATCTTCTCAGGAGATAGCCAGCAAACACCCAGACATTCCACTTGGGCATCTGCATGGAGGAAGAACGCTTTGGTGCCCATCTGAGCCTGTTCACAGTTCTCTCCCAGCCCTCCTCTGTCTACTGCTTTGCAACGCTCAATGATTGCTTCAGGCAAATGCGGTCATGCTTCACGTGGGCTCATTTCATTTTGGCCTCTCTCATGCTGGGCATCATGGAGGACATGTTTTGGGCCTGAGTTGCTTCCATGTTGGTTATTTCTTGGGAAACCAGAGTAATCCAATTGCATGAAAGCAAAAGACAATAACTCGGAGATTCATCTTCTACGCCTACTTGTCCAATTGCGAAATTCTACCCAGTTCGCCCTCTGCCACAAACTAATGTATCCTTTGCCTTTCTGCAACACTGATCTCTGCCTTTGAAGGGTGTTTGTATGAAATCAGTGCCTTGGTCTGGTTTTGTTCTTTCTGTGTGTTCACTGCTCTCATTGTCTTTTTCTGATTATAAATTCTTGGGAGCAGTTGTCTGATTGCCCTGCAGAGAATTTCCATGGAGCACATAAATTATTGTTTTTAAAAAGCACTGATCAACTTTTTAATAAAATATGTTAAATGAAATTTTAAAATACTACTACTCTTTCTCCAACAATGTTTCGATACTGTACTGTTTGTAACAGCTTCTGCCAAGTTGGCCTAAAAGAGTGGAGATATTACCTCAACTGATGGGTTCTAAGGATTCTAGCAAAATCTCTGTAAGTTGGTCCTCAGTATCTATGGGTTCTACAGCCGTGGACTCAACTAGCCATGGAGCAAATTCACACACACACCAAAATCGCATCTGTCCTGAACACATACCATCTTTTTTCTTTCATTCTCTCTAAGCAATAAGGTATAACAAATATTTACATAGCATTTATACTGTGTTAGGTATTGTAAGTAACCTAGAGATGATTTAAAGTACACAGGTGTGTGTGTGTGTGTGTAGGTTATATGTATTACACCACTTTATATGAGGGACTTGTGCATCTAAGGATTTTAATATTCACAATAGATCCTGGAACCAACACTCCAAGAATACTGAGGGATGATAGCAATGAAAATTAAAATTACCCAAATCTACACTAAGTATATGGGAAGCATTGAAAAAATGAATCACTTTACAGAGTAACAGATCACTGTTTACATGTTTCAGACCAGCCTGGAGCACACTAGACCATAGGGATAGACCTCCAATTAGGATCCTGGATTCAGTTTCCAGAATGTGGCATTGCAGACACATCCTCCCACACTAAGTCTGTATGTCTCTTTAATTAAGGTATTTCCCAGCTGTGTCAGCTTCCCATCATTGTGACAAAGTGACTGAGAAGAAAATCAACGTTAAAGGAGGAATGATTTATTCTGGAGCACACTCGTTGAAATCTCAGTCCAGAGTCACTCAGCCCTATCACTTTGGGCCTGAGGCAGCACAGTATACCTTGATGGGAGTGTGAGGTAAGGGAGCACTGTTCACCTCATGGCAGCTAACAATCAAAGAAAAGGAGACAGGAAGGGGTTTCTGTACCAATGTACACTTCAAGGTCATGCCCCTCATGACCCAACTTTCTTACACTGGAGCCCTCCCTAAAGGTCCTACCCATATTCCAATAGCTCTACAGGCCAGGGATCAAGCCTTTAGCCTATGGACATTTGAGAGGTTAAAACTCCAAAGCATAACACTAGTCTATCAGTAAATAGTCATGCTTACATTTGTTACATTTTAAAATGATGATAAAATAGGTCTTCGAGAGAACTAGTAGCAGCATCAGCAAAAGGAAAGCTGAGAGGAAAAATGTGTTAATGGCAAGAACCTTTCACATTGAAAAGGATCAAGTTGTGCCCTGATATTATGTGCCCTTGAAAGATCACTTACATTAAAACGAGATCTGCATTAGCAACTTTAAAGTGAGTATTTGGTAGCCTTGAACTTCCCCTTTCTGATTTGTCTTTACTATGGCAACCTGATGGTCTGTGATTTCGATTTCTGACAGGACTGAATTATCCAAGATTTCCCTTGATAAACACATGGGGTAAACACATGGTATCAAATTTTATTTATTATTATACTTGCCTATTATGTCTTCTACTACTAGAGATTAAGTATGAATAAATACGATGCAAAGAATTATGATACAAAAACTGTATCAGACTAAAGATAAAAGTCAAGAACAAAAAAGATAAAGGAAGAAGAAATAGTGAAAGTGTCCATTACCATTCTTGCTTTCTCCCATTAAATACTGACCAGTCTATTCGGGAATTTACTTTTTGAATTAATATCCCTGGACACAAAGTCTCACCTCTATAAAGTTAACCATTTGGTTCTTAAACTGAGGGAAATTGAGCTACAGGCTTTTCACTCCCAGTGAGCCTACCGCCCAGACCTTTTCATTTAAAGTTCTATCAGTTCAGATGCTCAACAGTTATTGTTGGACCAGAGGGCTGGGTTCCAGGAATAAAGGTGACATGGTTCTTCTCCTTCTGGAACTGTCGTCATAACCAAAGACAGGTTTAAATAAGAAAGTAAGAGTATAAAACAGAGTAGATTATTGAGGCAGATTCTTATCTCTGTAAAAACACCCAAACTGTATATGGATAAAGGACATAAGCATTGATGAGTTGACAAGATAAGTAGGAATTACTGGGCTAAAATCTAAATGCAGGATTGTATACCCTTGACGTAACCCTCCCTAGCACTGAAACAATTTTCAGAAGGCTAGGAGTACCAGCATTGGTGCTCAGAGCATGTAGTTAGGGTAGGAGGGGAGCACACAGCAACAATAGATGGCTTCTTATAAGAAATCGGCTTTAAGATATCACAATCCCTGATTGGAGTAAGCTTCTGAATCATTTCTAAGATTGATGCTACCTAGCTCGTCTCTGTCATCTTCATATAGGGTACAGTCCTATATTCCATAGCCCCTCCCCAAATATCTTTTTCTTTTCATGTATCACCCCACCCAGAGACTACATAGGCAATTGTTAAGTCTTCCCTAACTCTTAGCACCCACAGTTCTTCCAAATGATACCTTTTTAAGATATGTATCTAATCCAAGGATTTGGTCTTTGGGGTTTCTATCTTTCAATGTTCACTATAAAGCATATTGGCTTCAGTTCCGAGTGTGTTTCACCCAGGTAGATTCAGCGTTGTATGATATTTTCCTTTATTTCAACTCTATTAAGGAACCTTAATCTAATTTTTTCATAGGCACATCTTAAGTTAACTTTTATTAAACTTATAACAGCTTTAAAAATAACCTATAAGTCATTTTTTACTGTGCTGCTGTAAAAACAACCTCTCTCATTCTTTACTCGTTATTTTGCCCCAGGATAAGACTTTTTATATGTTCTATTACTTCATATTTTGGTTTAAGTTTCCTTTCTGTCAAAACTCTTTACAGGTTCTTGATTTCATAGTCTAATACATTTGGTATCCTGCAAAATGGTTAGGTCTAACAATTATAGCTGACATATACAAAGTTTGCCATGTGCCTAGCTCTGTTGTGTTTTACATATAGTGTTTCATGTACACATGAAATCTCGGCATGGAAATCACAACCCACAAACCCATAATATGTAGATTTAAAAAGCTAAGTCGCAAAGAGGTCAACTGTAGACCACATATCTCCTCAGGGGTGGCGAGGTGAGCAAAACCCAGTCTGCCTGCTTAGCCTCTTCCCTGTGATTTCCCCTATCAGATATCTGAGGAAAATATACTCAGATGTATTAGTCAACATCTCATTACTAAGAAAAATAGCTAGGACAAAAATCAGTTTAAGGAAAGAAAAGTTTATTTCTGTTTACAGTTTAAGTCTCTTATGGCAAAGTAGGCATGGGGGCAGGAACTCGAGGGAGCTGGCACATTCTGCACAGTGAGGAAGCAGAGTCATGAGTATTCATGCCCAGCCAGCTCTCTTCTTTTTATGCACCATAACCCCAGCCTCCCATCATTAATGTGGGTCTTCCCACCTCAGTTGACCTAACAAAATAATCCCTCAAAGACCTGCCCAGAGCCTCGCCAAATTTACATCATCATTCACAGGTAGATTTAGGTCCAGTCAAGTTGACGATCAATATAAACTTTCCCATCAGACAACATGGGAATGGTAAATCCCTTCAGAGAACACTTTCCAAGTTAGGCTCTGTATAGCCATTGGGGTGATCAATCATATACACTACATCTCATTATCATATCCACAAAGATGTCATGTGTAACAGTTACTCTTTTTGTCACTGTTGTAGACAGTTCCACCATGCTGGAATGATCCTCCAAACCAAGCAAAGCTTATGGGAGGAAGGGATTTACTTCAAGTTTACAGATCCAGAGGAACACCATCAATGGTGGAAGAAGCTGGCTCACCCTTTCATAGATCCAAGCAAAGAGGCACCACCAACCGCTAACACCCCAAAATTGTCAGCAAGCCCGAACCACCAGAGCTCAAACTGCTCTGAACACACCTAGTAGGACTGCACTTAGATCAGATCGACCCCTAAACCCACCTTAGGGCTGGACTCCAAGTGCCTCCCCAATTGACACACTCCCTCTAACAGGGATCTGCCTGCCAAGGGCTGAAGTTGCAAGCTCAATTTTAATAAAACACCTGAGTCCATGGGGCCATGCCATTAAAACTATCACATTCAGACTGTGACTAAATACCCAATAAGAAAGAACTCAAGGAAGGGTCTATTTTCGCTTACAGCTTGGATGCAGTCCAGCAGGGAGGGAAAGGCACGTGTGCAGCTGGGACTCCTTGCCTCCTCACATCTTGATTGAACAGGAGGTAGAAGCCAAGCAGGAAGTGGGGCTTGGTCTAGTGACTCACTACCTCTAAATTCTGTAACCTTCCAAAATACCTCCAGCTATGGACCAAGTGTTTAAACACATGATCCCACGGAAGACATTCCATATTCAAAGCACAACACGATGGAAGATTTCATTGGCTCTGTTGCTTAGGCATATTGGTTCACAGGCCCTCTGCCCCTGGCTATGTCGTTGTCAAGCAGGGACATTGTGCTGTTTGGCCTGACTCTATTCTAAGGCCTAGATGTTGGTCCCTGGACATTGTGACTTTCCTTTCTGTGTTCACACATACCACCAGTTTAGGAGCTAATTCTATAATTTTGTTAAGAAATGGTATCAAAAACTCAAAATAGAGTTTGGCCTAAGAGGAGATGTTGGTGCCCGCCCCCCAAGAAAAAGCTGTTAAAGGATTCCCATGGAACTCAGGAAACAGGATCTCTGCCTTAGGTATATCTTCCAGATACCCTCACCGTGCTCCTTAAGAATTTTAAAATAGCATGTCTCTCTGTTCTAAGGCTTCTATATGAGCCTTTACCATTTGTCTATAATTGTCCTGTGTTACATGCCTCTCTGTCCAGCTTTTCCACATTCTTTTGCAAACCCAATGTGTTGAGGAAAGCTTTAGGCAGAATCTTCACATTCCTCACATTTTTGTACTCAGAAGGGTCAATCCCCAGTGGATCCTCAATATTTCAGTTTGGAAAACTCCCTGTCCCACTTGGACCAGCTTTCCTCTGGGCGGTGCTGTGGACTTGCTGCTCCAAGGGTGGTCCCTAGACCACCTACAGCACTGACGTATCATGAAGCCCCTGGGAAAGGCATGATGCTGCACCCCCCCACACACACACACACCTGACAGTTCTCAAAATACTTTTGAATGCAAGCCCCATTCCATTTCATTTGTTTTAACTTTCCTTTCTTCTCTAGATATGGGGACTGAAATGTCTTCTTATAATCTTTTTCCATCTGAATAGACAATAACACTTCAAAAGCTACACTCATATCTACCACTCTACATGGTCCTCACCACAGTTCTATGCTGTTGCTAGCTTAAAATGCTAAGAGCATAGAGTATTATTTTCACTTGTATGATAAAAAAAAGCCAGGGCTTAGAAGTTAAAGCAACATGTGTAAACCCACACACACAGCAAGTGTGGCAAAGCATATTAGTCAGGGTTCTCCAGAGGAAAAGAACTGATAGAATAAATATGTAGTATGAAGGGGATTTATTGGGCTAGCTTACAGGATATAAGCTAGGCAGTCCAACAACTCTGTCTTCAGGCTTGAGCATCAAGCAACCCAGTAGCTGCTTAATACCACTAATGTAGATGGAGGCTGTAAAGTTGAAGAATTCAGGACCTTCTCAGTCCATATTAGAAGGCTGATAAAACTTGGTTCCTATGTCCACGAAGGATAACTGAAACAGGGTTGATGCATGCATGAGTGAGCAGCAAGGGAGATGAGGTAAAAAGCAGGAACCAGGAAACAGCATAGATAGCCAGGCGAAAGGCCACCATGTTCTCTCAGACCTTCCTTATATATAGTCCACCACTGGAAGGACCATCCACTCTGGAGGCAAAACTTCCTCTCTCTGTTGATCCTTCCTGTAAACTCCCTCAGACACCTGCCCAAGAACTATGTCTCCTACTTGATTTCTAATCTGATCAGTTGACAACAGAACTTAACCATCACACAAGATGAGTGCTCCTATCCCTTCCCCGTCTTCTTTCCACCGCATGGGTTGATCTCCAAAGTGCTATTCAAATGTGCACTCAGCGCTGGAGGGATTCTTGATCGTCCTATGTCCACTCCCGGGCACAGACATTTGAATATGTTCAGTGAAATCTGTACTAGCTCAGCTTCTCTTAGAGTTAGAGGTGGCCCAGGGGCAAGCATAGTCCTGGCCAACAACATAAAAATGGAAATCTTCTGGTGTATATTCCTCTGTCAGGCTGCTGTGAAAAGTACCAAAACTGGGCGTTTAAACAACAGTAACATGTCTCACAGTTCTGGAAACAGAAAGTCTGAAAGCATGGTGTTGATAATAAGATGGATTTCTTCTGAGGGCTGAGGGAAGAGTCCATTCCAGGAATCTCTAAATAGCTTGTAAATGACCATTTTCATGTTACATGGGCATTTCCCCTGTATATCCATATTTCCACTTTTTATAAGAACTGTAGTCATATCTGTGAGCATATACCCTGATGACCCTCTTACTTTGATTACTTCAGCTAAAATCCTACCTCTAAATACATCTACATTCTGAAGTACAGGGGTGAGGACTCTAACACAACCTTCTGGAGGAAGTGCAATCCAAACACAACATGAGAGGAGTCTTGGATTCAGAGAATGCTTTTACCTTTCCTGTAGAAAGGGCTGGCTACTTGTGCCCACCTTCCACTTGCCCTCCTATAACCTCACTTGCTGGAGCTGCTCAGCCACTGATTGGTATCTTATCACCTTTGAAAAATAAGACTGCATGCTAAATGCCACTATTGTTAGGTTTTCAATTATTTATAGCTAAATACCTTCCTAATATAGTACTATTCTCAAAATACTGCCTTCGTATAATTTTTATCAAATCGATGCCAGTCAACTTAGAATGAGCGTTCCTTCTTATCAGGCAATGTTCACAACTGGTTGAGACTGGGAGGGGAAGTGAGTGGATTGTAAAGTAAAGGCACCACAACTTACCTGGCACACTGGTGGTGCATGCTGGTGGCAACACTGAAGAGATTGAGGCAGGAGAACCGTAAGTTCAACACCAGCTTTAAAGTGCCACACCTTTCCAGACACCTTGAACACAGTGTCCAAAAGAAGCATCCATGTTGGAGGCTGGCCACCAACTGCCATCCAACTCCCTTTAGGATGAGTTCTTAAAGGTGACTATTGAATCCCAGCCCCAATGTGGTCCTCGACAGCCATCCAAGAAGACGCAACTTGAGATTCTTAGCTTCTTCAGGAAGGCTGGGGGTGAGGAAGAATGACTTCATGACTTGTAACCCTCAGCAGTGGAAATTTCAGCAAGTCCCTCCATGTACTGTGATGACTGAACATGAGCTCATCTCTGTATAGTTAAACTTGAAGCTCCTCCCTGCACATGCAAGTTCCTGTAATGATTGTTCTTAGGGGAAGTTGATATAATCTAGTAACTGTGGTTGTTCTATCTCTAGACACTGAGGGGGAAGAAGGCATTGTCACTAGGACAGGGCAGGAGGGTCACCTAGGGTGTATGCTTAAAGAGTTGCTTGCCCTGGCCTGCATGATCTAAGGCAGAGGTTCTTCCTAAGTTCTGCCCAAGGGCTTCTCTTGCCTCTCCTTTCTCCTAGCCCTGCCTACACTAAGAATCACCTCCAGTGAGCACTATCACCCCAGAGTTCTTAGATGCTACATGTCTGTTCTTTGGGTCTAATCTGGGAATTTTCTTTAACTCTGGGTGGATATCTATACTTTTAACCAGAATCCTAATAAGAACATGTGGACAGCAAAGGAGTTTTCTTTCCCTCATATTCAAGCTTTTAATATTTTACAGTGATAACTAAATGATAGAGCAGCTATGTTTGAGATGCAGTACTCAAATTGGATAGGTATGTTATATAAACTGTAAAAACTCACCAAAAATTCCCATAAACTAAGGCATTTATAGCACTTATAACTAAGATGCCAGGGTCAAGTCCCCACAGGAAAAAAAAAGATATTTTCTAACCTAAGTCTATCTTGTTCCAGACTCACATAAGCATCTCACCCCAGCTCTGTGTTGGCCTCTCATCAAGCCTCGAAGTCCCTGTTTTCTAAGCTTTCCTCCTCTCCCTTACTTACCCTCTGCCTTTCTGTCTATCTGTTGTGTGTGTCTGTATGTAGGTATGATTGTTTGCCCAGGTATGTGGAGATCAGAGGACAATCTACAGTATCCTTCCTCAGAAATGCCATCCTTCCATCCATCCATTTTATTTATTTAATTAATTAATTATTTTCAGAAAGTCTCTCATTTGCCTGAAACTCACTGGCCAAAGTCCAGGAACCCTTTTGTCTCCACTTGCCCAGCACTGGGATTATAAATATGGGCCACTGTACCCAGCATTTTTACATGGAATCTGGGGACTGAACTAGTGTCCTCATGCTAGTAGACAAGATTGCAACCAACTGGCTGAGCTATTTTCCATTGTGCCACAGAGCCTGCCTGGCTGAGCTATTTTCCAGGCCCAGTTTTTTCTTATATTAAATCCCTCAATTTGTAACCATAAATTCCATGTCTCTATAACTTGGTCAGATTTGTTTGGATTGTTTTATTTGTTTGTTTTGTTTTTAATTTTTTTTAAGGCAGTGTCTCATTCTAACCCTGACCAAAGTGAATGAAACTCATTCTGTAGCCAAAGCTAGCCTTGAACTCAAAGTGATCCTCCACCTCAGCCTCCCCAGGGCTGGGATTACAGACCTGAACCACTATCCCCCTCTTGTTTGTTTTTTGACACAAGATCTTGTTACGTAGCCCAGGTTGGCCTGGAACTCCAGGTGGTCCTCTTGCTTCTGTTCTCCTACTGCTAAAATTACAAGCAGGCATCAACACACCTGGCCAGAATTTTCTTAACTAAAATATTTTATTGTTATTTGCGTCTCTTTCCACTAAAAAAAAAAAAAAAGACATCATTGAGTTTGAGAGTAGATCAGTGTGTCAAGTTTTTTCTTTTTTTCAAAATATTCTTGAAAGCCATTTTCTGAGTGAAATGTCTAGAGGGCAGATCTAAATGGGGCCACCAGGTAAGAAAGCAGGACGGCCCCGCACAGTTAGAAGGCATAGGAAGGAGAAAATGGAAAGGAAAAAAAATCTTATTAGGTTTTGTAGGTCAGGGAAATCCTTTCTAGCCTGGATTTCTAACCCTTCTGAATTTTAATTGAAAGTATTTCTCCAGGGTATTTACTTTAACATGACTGTGCACTCTCAAAATTATTCCTTCTCCATATTAGAAAAATATTACAGATCCCAGGAAGACAAGGCTGCATTAGAAGGAAGAATTGGATGTTTTACCCTTTCTTCCTGGGACAGCCACCATGAAATAGTGGGCAACCACAAAGCTCCAGGCCTATACTGGGGTACCTCTACTGGGAAAAGAGAGGGGCTGTGCCACCTGACATCCTGTTCCCACCTAGGAATCACCTTCATTCTCCAAAGACATGAACAATATTCCTCTTAAGATGGATGATATCCACACCAGAAAATGTCCCAAAATTAGACAGTAAAAGATTGCTTTTAATGTATTCAGAGACAACTGTTAGAAATGTATGAACGTTAATGATCAAAAACCTGAAGCCACCCTCATTTACA
>PVHP010015121.1:18774-37979 GCA_004024765.1 Zapus hudsonius
GCAAAACCAACTACTGAGCATTACCATTCATCTATTTAAAAAATTTCATGTGTATGTTTGTGCCCAAACTAAATAGAAATTATTCCATTTTGTTCTCATTAGCTTATTACTACAATCACAATTTTCTTTGTTGGTAACAAAGAGGATTATAGTGTTCCACTGGGTTAAGTGGTGCCTTTTGTCTTTTTGAGCTCAATGTTTTCATGTCTTATCTCTTCACCTGCATTGTGTTCCTATAAATGTGCTACTTGTCAATTCTGAAGTACAGGTGAAAAAATCAGGCCATTAAAAAGGTGAAATGAGGCCCAAAGTCATGAAAACTTGATCCTTTAATCCACTTTCTATATTGGAATTAATTAGCTCTACTGAAAGACAAAAAGAGAGAGAATGTGACAATACGTAAGGAGAATTCTCAGTTAAAAGAGAGTGAATCAGCACTCAGCATTAGAACTTGCTTCCAAATTAGGGCTTTTGTTCTAAGATGTCTTTAGACATTACAGAACACTGGATGATTTCAGCAATGCTGACCCACCTGAGTCAGGGCTTTTATTGGACAGCCATTTAAGGACTCTGAGTCGCACTCTTGTGATGCTCTGACTAAGTAAGTGGTCATGCCATAACTGCTTCCCTTGGCTCTTCCATTTCCCAGTCCTCCTCTGAAGGAGAATGACTCCAGCCCCTCCTGGGAAGCATTCTCTCCTAAGCACTTCGGAGGCTGCTCAGCTCTGCTCAGAGTTCCAGTTACACACTGAGCTCTTGCTCTGGGGTGGGAGGGAGGTTTCCCTCCCCCCAGGCTCCTCATCAGCACTGAGGGAGGATGCCAACAAATGCCTTTTGAAGGCATTTGCTCCCCACTTCCTTTGGGACAGTCCAGAGTGGTGGCACTCCTTCTCTCCTAGGCCCCACTACCTAGTCATGCTGTGTTCTGAGCCCCAAGATCTCTACGGGCACAGGAAGCTCAGAAACTGCAGTATATGGACATGGACATGACCTCCACTCTCAGCATTTAGAAGACAGGCTATTTGGGCCCAGCATGTAAAAAATTGTCTGAGGTTGGGGAGAGGGGAGAAACCAGTCACTTTCTGCAGGCCCCACACTGTCCACCTCCACGTTAGCCGTGGATGGGCCCAAGTGACATTAATCAATCTGAAACCTAGGCAGTCTGGATTCTGATCCTCACTTAGGCAAGTTGTTTTTAACTTTTACCTCCTAAGAATGTTTTTCTTGGTAATGACTGTAGCTGGAGTGCATGTTTCCAGGTTAAAAAATAATAATGTGGGCTTTTACCTCCTCCTGCCTTCTCATGGGCAGGAACATTTTGTACTCTCTTCTTTCCTTCTCTTAATCTAATAAAATCTCTTTAAACCTCAAAGCAATAATGTGTATGGACGTGTATGCATATGTGTGCTTGTGTGTGTGAGCACGTTCCCATGTGTGCTGTAAGTGTGGAAGCCAAAGGACAACCTCCGGTGTTATCCTCAGAATTGCCATCCACTTCCTTTGAGACAAGGTCTCCCATTGGCCTAGAGTTCACCAATTAGTCTAAACTAGCTGGCCAGGGAGCCCCAGGGATCCTCCTACCTCTGCCTCTCCAGTTCTGGGATTTTAGGCACCATGCTGGACATTTTACATGGGTACTAGTGAGGCAGGCACATTACCAATTTAACAATCTCCCCAAATCCCCAATTTTTGCATGATAGTATTTTATTGGAGAGTGATTAATTTCTGATCACCATCACGTGGAGGTGCCTGCTTTGGTAACTCCCCTTTTGTTTTCCTGTGAGAACCATATCCAGTCGTCTCAGTCCGTGAGTTTCTGGATGTAGAAGGCTCCTGAGCTCCAGGTACAAAGCATGTGAATTAAGCCTGACTCATCACCAGTTCTTATTTCCCTACATTATGTGGTTGACTCACATGGTGGGTGGACAGAGTGAATTTCAGGACTTTCTTTCCTAGAAGCTAGCTGAGGAGTCATGCTCTGGCTCCATGTATAAGGTGCTGTCAGGCTGGGAGGCTAAAGCCAAAGAACCACACCCACCACATAGAGCCTAAAATGAAGGAGCTCCAATGAAACAATGAAGTCAAGAAATGGACGCAGTGCCCTTGTTGAAGACTAGCTCACACTGATCTAACTGTACCGGTTCCTGTAACTCTCGTAAAATTCTTTTCCAGCCTGACTCACTTTGAGTTGGATCCTCTGCCACAGTTCGAATCAAAGGATCTACTCACAGATACGTTGTCTTATTCTTTTCTCACTTATATTGGCACAAAAACTGGCTGACCTAATAATATACAGTATTGTAAATAGCAAACACGATAATGTATGTAAAGGAAATTTCAACAGAAATTTAGAAGATTATTGGAATTATTCAACAGAAATATAGAAGACTATTGGCTTTATTCCATAAAGGTAACATTGGCGTACTATTTTTTCAGTAATATTTAAAGGTTGATTCCTAATTTGTTCAAAATAACTTATGAAAGAAGACTTGGCTCATTAAAGTTTATTCGGATGGATTTTCAGTTCCTTCCTTTTGGACCAAGTAAATAAGTCTCTCATCATAAACTCCTGACATTCCCTAACACTCCCTACCAAGTTCCATCAAATACTTTAATAATCTCTTTAGAGGCTGGGGAGATAGCTCAGTGATTAAGAGTGCTTATATTTAAGTACAAAGGCATCTGGGACCAGAGACTATCAAGTTCAATTCCCAAGAACCCATGTAAAAAACTGGGTAAGGCCACACATGTCTGTAATCCCAGCCCTTGGGGGACAGAGACAGAGAATCACTGAAGTTCACAAGTGGAGAGCAGCTCTGCGATGAGGGAGAAGCCCAGTCTCAAGGAAATATGCAAATAAGCAATAAGAGAAAGACACCTGTCATTTTCCTCTGGCCTCTAGTGAACACATTTGCATACATATGCATACCACATATGCAAAAAACATGCATCTTTGGTCCACTCATTTCTTACCACTTAATTTACCCAATGTTTTCATTAGTTATTGTATAAACTCATTAAAAGTGCATCTGCTATGGGTCACTGAGGGAAGAAACATAGAGGTTACAGATTTTTGGAGGAGTACCAGTCATGTATTTTCTACATGACAACTTAAGTCCAAAACAACAATAGACATGTGTTATTTCATGGTATCTGTGAGTTCAGGGTTGAGAGTGGCCTGGAAAGATGGTTCTGGTTCAGGGTCAGCTGTGAGGCTGTGGTTAAGAAGTTGGCCAAGGCATCTGGGGACTTGGTTGGAGCTACAGATCTACTTCAAGTTTGACTTGCTTACATGTCTGGCAAGTTGGTGCTGGCTGCTGACAACAAGCATCTTCCATGCTACACCCTTTCTGTAGGGCTATTATGTTCATGACCTGGCCCCAGGCCTCTCCTAGGGCAAATGACTCAAGAGAGCTAGAAAGAAGTCACAGCATCTTTTGTAACCCAAGAAGACAAGCACCAGCATTTTGACAGTGGACTTTGGGTTCTCTGATATGAGAATGGGTAGACAAGACATAAGTAAGTACTGGCCATGTGGGTCGTGTTGGAGCCTGGCCACTGTAACTGGAGACTATGAGACCTTCAGTTTTGGGTTATAAAAGTCACCTTCTCATTTTTTTGTTTGTTTTTGGACAAGACACCTGACCAGAAGCAGCTGAACAAAGAAAGGGTTTCCTTCAGCTTGTAGTTTCAAGGGAAAGTCTCATCATGGGCAGAAAAGAATGGCAAGAAGAGACAGGAGGACATCACATCTTGTCAAATAAGCTGGGAGGAAGCAGCAAGAGTGAGTTGGCTATCAACACCCAGGAGGCTGAGCTGATAAATCTCAAGGCCTTCACCCAGGGACATATCCCTCCAGCAAGGCTCCACCTCCCCAAATCCCTACACTTTTCCCAAGTTGCCACCATCAGGGGATCAAGTATTCAGAACAAGAACCTGAGGGGGGCCATTTCATTCAAATTGCCACAGAGATGAATATAAAACACTTAAGTAGTGTCAAGGTAGAGGTGAATAGTAACAGGCTGGCTTTATGAGTTATGGTCCAGAAAAAGATAAACATTGTGGGGATCATCAGAACAGACATCATCACTGAATACGATAAGGAAGAGTAAGAAGAACATGAAAGACTGACTCAATAACATCCAAGGATAGACTGAGAAAGAAGAGGACGCATACAGAAGACTGAGGAAGAACCAACTAGAGAAATGGAAGACAGAAAATACTATCCAAACCAAGGGAGATTGAAGTCAGGAAAATCCCCAAGTTGCCACTGAACTCTGGAATCTATGATGGAGATGACAGCTAGAATGACAATTTTGCTAAGGTACTGACATAATTGAAATAGAAAAAGGACCTTGGAAGTTGATTTCTATTGGATTCATTAAATTTTTCATGTTCTTTGCAAACACAAAACAAATTATTTACTTTGTTTTGAGTGGAAACGATAGATTTTGATTTTCTCTCTTTCAAGTTGAATTTTTGCCCTCTACATGTTCTGATCCTATATGTCTTCCAATTATTTTTTAGTCATTAAGAGACAAGATTTCTATCTACAATATCAGATATGTTCTCTTAAAAAGGTATGCCTACTTCAAATATCCCGAAAGACTAAGCCTCTGATGGCCATCTACTGATGAATAGATAATGAAGATGCGGCACAAACAACCAAGTTTTATTCAGCTATAAATAATATGAAAAAAATGAAATTTATAAGAAAATGGATTGATCTGGAAAAGATTATACTAAATGAGGTAATCCAGGCTCAGAAACTTAAACATTGCATGTTCTCTCTCATAAGTGGATCCTAGTTTCAAATGTTTAGGTTTGCATGTGAGTTGGAGAATCAGTAGTAGAGGCCAGGAAGCTAGACAGGGGCCAAGAGGGAGGGAGAAGAGAAGGGCTTAAAGGAAGAATATAGTAAATATGTAAGTAAAGGGGACGAATACTGGGTTTGGAATGGTCTAAGTGGGGTCAAAGGTAGGAAGAGATCAGAATCTAGCAGGCAAATTATCTTGGGCTATCTTAGCACTTTTAATGGTTAACTAACATCCACTCTGTGTCTGACCTAACATTCTGTCATAACCCCACACACCGCTGAGATCGATCTCCAAACCAGGGACAGTTTATGGGAGGAAAGGATTTATTAAAGCTACAGATCCATAGGAATTTCCATCATGGCAAAAAAGGCTTGCCCCCTTTCACAGTTCTAAACAGAAGAGAAACCTATCACCAATACCACACATACAGAACAGCAAACAGGAAGGGAGTGAAGGGAGAGAAATTTCCTTCCCCTTTATATAGCCTTAGGGCGAGGTCTTGCAACCTTATCCCAGACTGGTTAGCTTTCTGAGTCTGTGGAATTTCCTTCCTACACTGCCCTCCTAGAAAGGGCTGTTCACTTCTAGTTTCTCTGAACTGCTTTACATCCTGCCCCCTACTGAGAACCTGTCTTCTTACCTCCACAGAGACCCACCCAAGATAATTAAACCCATCAAGGTGACAACAAAACCTAACCATCACACATTCTTTGACCAAGTAAATTTTTTGAAATGTATCAGCCAAACCCCTTTCAGGTTTCCACTAACCTGAAATATAAGAATGTTATCAGATAACATCTGAGACCAATAGTAGAGTCTTTCCCACTTTGCTATAACCTGCCCACCTGATATCTCTGTCTCTAACCAATGTATTTGAGAAGTGCCTTGGTTTGTGGCTTTTTAAAAATATTTTTTTTATTTGAGAGAGAATGTGTGTGAGAGAGAAAGAGGCAGAAAGAATGGGCACGCCAAGGCCTCTAGCTACTGGAAATGAACTCCATACACATGTGCCACCTTGTACATCTGGCTTTACGCAGATCCTGGGAAATCAACTTGGGTCCTTCTGCTTTAACCACTAAGCCATCTCTCTAGCCTGTAACTTTCTTTTGTTCTGTAACTATGAAAGCTTTATGAAATTGTTACCACGTTGGAACATGAAATTTGGGATAACTTAAATCTGTGCTCCTTAGCTATGGCCACTCATATTTGGCTCCAGAGTAAACCATCTCTTTCTTACTCCCTTTGAAGTGATAACTGTGTGTTTTGAATCCACTTTGCCAAGATAGTAATCACTACATATTTTCTCTGTGATTTAGAGTTTCCCAGGATCTCTATGTCTCTAGAGTATATGATGTCATGGGATGTCACAGTTCATAACAATTCTGTTCAGGCTTGGAGTTTTGGGTTTATTTTTTGGGGGGAGGGGTACTTTAACCATCTGTAGTTGTGAGAATAAAGCTTTAGGAAAAAGGCATTTAATAGACGTATGAGCTACATACTTCCATTAAATGCATGCCTCCAATTTTTGTTTTTATTTTGTTTACTTTTGCCTTTAAAAACCTTCAGGTTGGTGTCTGTGTAGATTAGAGATTTGTTTTATTTACAACTATTTTAGTCAATCTATGATCTATTTCTCCTGCACCTGACCAAATATATTTGCTCTGACCCATTCCATAGACAGCTGTTTTCTGTTTACTTTCCAGGGAGAAAATTGTTTGGTCAGCCAAGAAAAATACTGCAAATGTTAGCAAGAGAATCTTTAATGGAAGCCTAGCAAGCTAATTGTATTTTGACCCTCTTCTCTGTGCTCTGCAAAGTGCAAATCAAGTCCCTTCAGGTGGGATTCAATGAGGAGTAAAATAGACACAATTTATTTTAATCTATAAATAAAAAGCCTTCCATACAAATGCAACCCCCAAATGGGATTAAAACTTGCATTCTTGACAATCTTTTAAGAGTAATTGAAAGTACAAATACCCTTGATTTCCTTCCTCCTTCTTCCTTCATTACAGAAATGTCACAGGAAACACTGCACTCTTTTCTGGAATAGAGGCAAATGCTGCATGAAAGCAACAAACTCTTTGATAGTGACATAATAAAGCATATCACAATAGTGTATAAAGATAGTCCAAGCCAAAGAAAGCTACTCTCTGTTGTGAATTTAGTGGTGACTTAGCTGGAACTCTGTCAGGATGGCCATGTAGCCATCACCTTGGGTAACCACTGGGTTAATTATATTTCACCCCAATTCAGATGCTGAATCCTAACCTCCTATACCTCAGAATGTGACAGAATTTGGAGATGGAATCTTTAAAGGGATAATTAAGTTAAAATGAGGTCATCAGTGTAAGCTTCAGTCCAAGATGATTGGTCACCTTATCAGAAAAGGAAACAGACATGGAGTGAAGACCCAGAAAAAAGATGGTCATCTAAAAACCAAGGAGAATGGCTGCAGCAGAAGCCAATCTTGCTGATGCCTTCAACTTGAACTTCAGCCTCCAAAACCATGAGAATTTTCTATATTTAAACTATGTGATCTGTGGCATTTTTGTTAGGGCAGTCCTAGTTAACTAATTGAGCCCCATTGGGAGACACAAATAGCTTTTCTTCTAGATCATTTAAGCAACAGGGTCTTCAAACCCAAAATCAAAGACATACTAGGCAGCCAGCACTTCTTTCCTTGAGTCTGACCTTAACCCACTCTTGGATCTATTTATTTTAAAATACATGTTCAACATATCATAACCTAAATTAGTTCTAATAGGAAGTTGCTAGATAGCTACATTTCTTACAGTGTGCAAATATACAAACATATATGAATAACTAATAAATATTCTAGTAAATGTTCTAATGCCTAACAAGATACAAATTCTAAGCAAGCCAAAGAATTCATGTGAACAAGTTACATGGGAGAAATTCAAAGTCCAATTATGTTATTTCCTTTTAGTTGTATAAAACATGAGGATTTAACAGAAATCTGTCAGATACATTGAAAAGCCTTTACTTTTTTTTTTTCCTTTCTGGATTCTTACTTTAATTCAGAACGTTTATTCGAGAGTATTCTCACAAATGTATTAAACACAGGAAATAGTGAGCATTACCATATGAATGAAAACAAGTACAACAGATGACTTTTTAATCTGAATTATATTATCCCATTTAATGCAATATATATATGGGTTTTTGTTCCTTGGGACAACCTTCTTCCTCTGGAAATCTAAAGTCTTTTGGAAAGGAGGAGACAGAAAGAAGAGAGATGAGTTAATGTTTGCAAATAGACAGGAAATGATACTAAACACATCCCAGACTGGTTGAGCATCCACCAATTGGTGCATGGATCTAATTCTTAACTGGACACTCCTCCTTCTAAGTGTCACTTTTTTTCATTTCTTTTGTAAGAATGACTTTAAGATTCATTTTCTTCTGGATTATTTTGTTTTCCAGGTATATGAGCTTTGCTTCAGAAACATGGAAGTGAGGGAACAAATCTTTGGGATCCATGGAACATATCTACTTGATCATCCTACCTCTCTGTGATTTTTAAAAATAAGTAATTATTGTGTGCAAAGGCTGCAGAGGTGCTGTGATCTTTAAACTTTTTTATTGTCGGGGCTAGTTAGCTGAGGTATGTGAGCGCCTAGTAAACTCAGGCCTTATGGTACCTAGGCTTATCAGGGTTTGTTGAGGCCTACCAGGGGCTAGAGTTTTTAGGATAAAGTAAGGAGACTTTGGTGGCCACAACTCCTGCTGGTCTCAGATAAGATTTGAGATAATCAGGGTTTCAGGCTAGCCTCAACTTTCCTTTAACCCTATGTTCTCCGTGCTTCTTAGCAGGGTCCCACAGTTCTTATTTGCTTGTTTTTGCTTTCTCCTTTCACATGTCTAGATTATTTAAAGTGTTTCTGTCAGATAAAATATACACATATATGTACATATATATTACATAAGACTTTAAAGTAATGTTCCTTTCCAAAAAAAGTCAGACATCCATATTTAAATGTATAAATAAATACACCTGAAATTTCCTTGCTGTCAGTGGTGAAAGAAGCTTGCAGATCCGAGCAAAGCAGAAAATAACTATTCCTTGAGGCCAGCAGCATACAATGTTCAGAGAAATGGAAATATGCTCAAATCTGAGGCTCCCTCATACCAGGGGAAATGAGGTGCACATCCTTACATTCCTTTGCACTTTCTGCATCATGATCAACAGGAACCCCTTTGCAAGGTAACTGGTTGAAAATGTAAAACATACCTCAGTCCTAAAATTGACTTTTTTCTTATTATTTGCCTGAAAGATTCATACAAGCCACAAATTGCAAAAATTTTAAAACTGGATGAGATCTCAAAAATCATCCAGTAATTTAGACCTTGCCTTTTGTAGTTGGGGAAGTAACAGACCAAAGAGATGATGTGTCTTGCCCAGGGTCACAAGCATTTTAGGGACAGAGCCTACAGGACTATAGCTATGCCCTTTGAACTTTAGGCTCAACCATGACCACTATGTTGATCCTAGACTGGAGGCACTTCTGCTTCCCATTTCCTATATCCAGGCTTTGACTTCTATTCATGACTTTATTATTGTTTCAATATTGCTAAGTAGTCTCAAACTGTGCATGGTAAGAGGTATGAGTTAAGTGCTGATGTTGTTAAGGATAGGACCTAACTTCCACTCCAGTGTCAAGAAGGCATGAGCTGGAGAGACACCTTGGCTGTTAAGACATTTGCCAGCAAAGTCTAACAACCTTGTTCCTTTCCCCAGTGCCCACATAAAGCCAGACGCTCAGAGTGGCTCATGCATCTGGAGTTTGTTTTCAGTGGCTGGAGTATCTGGTGTTCTCTCTCTCTCTCTCTCTCTCTCTCTCTCTCTCTCTCTCTCTCTCTCTCTCTCTCAGAAAGAGGGCAGTAGGCTCTGTGTTCCCTCATGGCTGCTGATGTCACATGTGTTATGGGATCATTAGTCTACACAGGACAAGTGGTACACTCTACACCTTCACAGACTTGCTTTCTAAGAGGAACTTCAATAAAAATTGAAGTGTGTGTGTGTGTGTGTGTGTGTGTAGAGCATGTGTGTGTGATAGAGATGTGTGGTGTACACATGTCCTATGTGTGCATGTGAAGGCCAGAGGAGAGCATCCATGTATTTTCTTGAGACGGGGTCTTCTCACTCAAGTCAGAGCAGCTGTCCATCAACAAGCCCAGTACTCTCTGGTCTCCTCCTCTTGTGACTGAGCTTGCAAACATACATGGCCATGCTCAGCCTTTTAAATGGGTTCTGGGGAGTCAAACTTGGTGGTCCCCATCCCTAGAGGCCTTCATACTTAAGCAGCAAGTTCTCTTAACCTCTGTGACACCTCCAAAGCCTTGAAAATGTTTATAAAAAAACATTTTGCAGGTAAAAAATGGAGAAATTATGCATCTGTTCAGTAACTTTTTAGTAATCATGAATAAATTTATTAAATATTAAAACAGAAATCCTTGTTAGAAACCAGTATAATGTAGAATATTGAAAAATATAAAACAAGTATCTATTCAGAGTGAGGGAAATTTGTGTAAAATAGTTTTGTATAGACATAAGTACTAATGTAAGCTGAAAGAAAAGAAGCATTTGTGTAGACTGGTAAGAGGCAGTGTCTGTAGTAAATGTAGCAGTAGAAGATGCTTAGAAGGTAAGTGATATTATTTTCTGGGGGAAATAAATTTAATTTTTATTGCACTTTACTTTCCATGGAAATATACTATGCTATGAGACAATAATGTAGAAGTTATAAGGTCTCTGACAACAAAATCAACAACCAAAAAATTTTAAACTATATTATACTTAAATGTTTGGAGGGGCAAGGAAATAAGCATTGAATCATTAAAAATGTAAAACCACAAATAATTAGTAATAATTTCAAAAGGAGTAATGAACTGAGCTTCAACAGTTAAAATGGCCTGAGAAAATTCAGTTTTTATATAAAATTACCTCATGCTAGATGACTACTTATGGTTTTTGTCAATAATCATAACCAAGTAGAATCCTATGGACTCAAAACCCATTGCATTAATATTTCATGTATTTATATTTTTATGACCTCTTTATTTCCTCTCTTTATCCATAACAGCAATAACTTAGATTGTGGGTTTCATGTCTTCCATAGAACATGATCATTCTGATAGGGAATGGACATGAATCAAAGCTGTCAGTCATTGTTGAATGGAGTGCATTTGATGCTGTGAGTGTATCCATCAAATGCAAATTCAGGGATGTTATGAGCACTCTGAAATAGGGCTTAGACCTTATGCAAACCCTCTCATCATCAAACATAAAAAGAAACAGAGGTCTTAAGTAGTCATTGTGTTGGAAATGGGATTGGGTGGTTATATACCATGGAAATCAGATGTGAAGAAATACTAAGTTCCAAACAAACAAAACTTTTTAAACATGACAGTTGTACAGAAAGTACACACATCTGTTTTTTTAAGTTAATATAGAGAGGTGTCTATCATCTTTGACAAATAAAAACTACATATGTAAATGTGTGTTGATTTCCTCTCAATTACAAGATCAGCATTCAAAATAACAGTTAGACAGTTATGACCCTGTCATAGTCAGCCACACCGCTGGGATGAATCTCCAAACCAGGCACAATTTTGGGGAGGAAAGTATTTATTAAAATAACAGACCCAGGGGAAGTTAAGGAAAAAAGCCTGGTCCCCTTTCACAGATTCAAGCAGAGACAGAGACAGCCACCACCAGCACCTCAAGCAAGCAAACACACTCCAAACTAGCAAACAGGAGGAACTCCAGGCTTGAGCTCAGACTGCCTTTTACATATGTATAGCTAGAAGTCCAGACCACCCCAGAAACACCTTAGGGCTGAACTCTAGGATCTGGCCAAGGTGACAGACCTCCTCCAGCCAGAACTGGCTGGAGACAATTTACAACTATAATAAACTTTTGAATCTATTGGGGGCATTATTCAAACTACCACAATCCACCCCTGGCCCCCAACAGAATTATAACTATCTATATTTTATGTTTAGTCTAACTTTAAAGATCCCACAGTCTTATCTGAAAGTTATGATTGTCTTTTAACTTTAAATTTTGTAAAATTAAAACAAGTTATAAACTTTTAACATATAATGGCACAGAGCAAACATTTCCAACTGTTATGAGGCATAATAAGTAAAAACTGGGCCAATGTAAACTCAACAAATATCAGCAAGCATCCACATCTGCAGTTCAAGTCCCACAGCACAGTGACAGACAGTTTCTGGATTTTTCAATTTTGTCCCTCCAGCTTAGCTGAGTAGCTGGGAAAACTTTCATCCCTAGCCAACAGTGCTCCATGGTAGCCCTTGCACAATCCTGGTATGTCCAAAACGTCTTCGGGTCTCCATTGCAAACCATGGTCCACCTTCCAATGGCTTCACTTGCCAATCAGGGACTTCACGCCCTGTTCCAAATACCACATTTCAGCAGCAGCTCCTGGAACCGTGTGCACTTCATGACCTACTCCACGCATGCATTCCTCATGCTTCCAAACACAGTACCAGGTATGCAGGACACAGCCATGTTGTTAATTCAGGGACAAAATTAACGTGACCTTGAAGAGCAGATTCCTTTCTTTCAGCGATTTCCTTTCCAAAGAGTTTGCACAGTCCATCTTTCTGTCCTTCCTGGGTGGAAACACCTCAGGCATTTCTCCATTGTTTTAACATAAAGCAGTTGGGCCATGGGCCATAATCAAAAGCCAGTCTCTGGGCTAGTAAGTTAAACTTGCTTTGAGGTTTTTCCAACTTTAAATCTTAAATCTCAGTCCCATATCCATAGCCAAGCACACAGTCCATTTCTTAAATTCAGCCTTGGTCAAACTCTCTGGGCATGAGCAGTAGGAAGCATCCACCCCTTGGCTCAGGCACACACTTCTATTAAAGTTTTCTGCAGTCTCTCCTTCCCCTTAGAAAGTTCACAAGCCAAGCCTCCAAATGCAATTCTCTCTGCACTGAGCATTTCCAAATTCTCATCAGAATAGTCCATAAAACTTGGCTTACCGCTCTGGAAGGCATCTTCAGTTGCAAGTATCAAGTTCATGTCCATTCCTCCAGCACACAAGTTCCAGAAGATCAAAATCCACATGATCAGATTCATCTCAGCAAATCACCCCACACTCTGGTACCAAATCTGTTGTAGTCAGCCACACTGCTGGGATGAATCTCCAAATGAGGCACAATTTTGGGGAGGAAAGTATTTATTGAAGTAACAGACCCAGGGGAAGTTAAGGAAAAAGGCAGATCCAAGGAGAGAGAGAGAGAGAGTTAACCCACCACCAGCACCTCAAGCAAGCAAGCACACTCCAAACCAGCAAACAGGAGGAACTTCAGGCTTGAGCTCAGATTTTTTTTTTGCATATGTATAGCTAGAATTCCAGACCCACTCCAGAAACATCTTAGGGCTGAACTCTAGGATCTGGCCAAGGTGACACACCTCCTCCAGCCAGAACTGGCTGGAGACAATTTAAAATTATAATAAACTTTTGAATCTATTGGGGGACATTATTCAAACTACCACAGACCCCAAAATTAAAGGCTTCAAGTTCTGCGTATGTTAATAATAGCAATAGAACCTCAGGGCATAGCTATGAAAAATTAGCTTATTTTAAAGCAATTATGTGGGTGGCAGCTAATAAAATTATATTGATATTATATACACTTGTCTTTCCACAAGAACCACAGCAATCAAATTAAATTTACAAGAATGCACAAGATACTCCCTACCCCCTACCCAAGGTGATCAACACATCTTCCTTAGGCATCTAACTGTGATGATTAGGGTTAATGCTTGATTCGCCCATAAAACTCATTATTTCTTTTTATATTTCTGGGATTCATTTATCTCACTTACCTGTGACCTGTTTAGTATGGATCTGGGTCACTTTTAAATTAAAGAGTATACATTTTAGGGTAACAAGAAGTCCACACATACAAAAAAAAAAAACCCCGTGGATATAAATAAAATGCAGGTAATTGTTTAAGTCACAAATAGCCTACTTATGAACACACATACATATAGGCAGAGCCCTGGAGAATGGAAGATACAACTGACCTTGCTAAAGCCAGTATCTGCAGGTTCATGAATAGAACTAACCCCTTGAATGGGAGGCACCTGCCATCACTACACTGAATTATTGCCAGGAAGAGTATCAAATAGGAAACCCAGACTTTTGTATAAAATCTCTGAATGTTTGAGTGTTAACATACTAATTCAAAAAGTTAAAAAATACATCATAAATGACATACAAGACTCGTGTGAGCTCTGACTTAGAAGTGGTCATTTATAGTCTTCTCCAATCTGTGTGCATTTTGGCCTTGTCTCCACAGTCTGCAGGTATAATCTGTTAATTCCTTTAATCCTCCTTTTACCAATACACCATTACTTTTTTTTTGTGGTAGGGTCTCACTCTAGTCCAGGCTGACTTGGAATTCACTATGTAGTCTCAGGGTGGCCTTGAACTCATGCTGATCCTCCTACCTCT
This sequence comes from Zapus hudsonius, assembly GCA_004024765.1. Lineage (NCBI taxonomy): Eukaryota > Metazoa > Chordata > Mammalia > Rodentia > Dipodidae > Zapus > Zapus hudsonius. The sequence continues at coordinate 33,110 of PVHP010015121.1, forward strand.
GTCTCCTTTGTCTTTCTTTCTGGAATACATATACCATACAACAATGAAATATTGACACTTCTACATAGGATTTCAAGTTTTATATATATTCATTAAGTATCATCGTTAAACCAGCCTTTAAGTATGATTCAGCCTTTTCATACATTATTTCATTTACCACTGCCCCAACCTTATGCACTCAACAGCTACATACTGACTGAAAACTTGGCGTTAATAACCTACTAGGTTCAGAGGAAACAGTGGGGAATAAGAAAGGTTTATAGTCCTGACCCTTCCTTCCATGGCTAAGCTCCTGACCATGCAAATAGAACAATGGATATCATCAATTATTACTTGTCTTGGATTTTCTTTATCTAGATCAAGGGCGAACTGGCATTCCCAAAGGCCAAGAAAGTGAGAAGGATCCTTATGTCATTTTTATCCCTACCTACTAACACTTTCAAATATGCAGATAGACAGTTGAAGGCCTAACAAGAAGCAAGCACCATTTAAAATTTTGATCTTAAGTAAAGAAGTTTTCTGACTGTTCCTTGGTGACTGCCTATTCCAACTGTTGGGCTTGAAACAATATTCTCCGTGCTGTCCAAGGTGTGAGCAGGACAGGGAGAGGTGAAAGAAATAGAAAACCAGCCTCTGTTCTTAGATCTAGATCATTACTCCATCTTCAGAATGGAGACCTCAGGCCACCTTCTCCTCCCTCCCTGCATGATGTGCTGATCTTTGAGAAAGGACGAACCTGAATAGGTCATCATGAGTGACATCTCTGCGTCCTTCCTTTCAGTGTTGTGGCAAGTCCTCGAGGCAACTACTTCTCCAGGAGTCTAGACACAGATGGGGTCAGAGGATTACGTGTGTCTGCACTCGCACTCAGTCCATTTGCTGGGTGTGAAATCTGTCAGATCCCAGTTCAGAAAGGCACATTCAAGAAGAGACTCACTCACAAGGTATCACAGAGTTCTGTGTGCAATTCACATGGATGGCTGAGCAACAGCTCTGCCTGTGCCCAGCACCACCCACTCAGGAAGGAAGTAGAGACCTGTTGCTATTTTCTTCTTCTGTGAGCCTGGGGAAGCTTGTTCCTCATGCAAAGCATTACCAGTTCTTTTTCTCTGTCAACCATTTCATACAGAAAGCAATTAATCTAAGAAGCTTTCTACTGTTGCTCCCAAACAGGGGTTCCCCTGCTCCAGCACTCTAAAGGATACATAGCAGCATCCCGTCATTGGTGGCTTCATTTTTCATGGTTTCTGCTATCCATGGTCAGCCTTGGTCGGGAAGTATCAATACTGTCTTGACTCTTTCAAGAGACCATATTCACATATTGTATTATAGTATATGGTTACAATTGTTCAATTTTATATATTGTCTTTTATGATCTCTTACTGTGCCTACTTTATAAATTAAATGTTATTACAGGTATGTATAGGAAAAAACATTGTTTTAAAGAATTCAGTAACTCCTTTGGTTTCAAGCATCTGCCTGGGGTCTTGGAATGCATTACAAACTTTATAATTTTTGACATTAATACAGTAGACTATAAAAGGTCCTATACTTATTCTGTTAAAAAAAACCCTGAAAATATCCAGGCATGGTGGTGTACACCTTTATATCAAGCTCATGGGAGGCAATGGTAGAGGATGTTAAATTTGAGGCCATCCTGAGACTATATATTGAATTTCAGGTCAGTCTGGGCTAGAGAAAGACTCTATCTTGAAAAAAACTGTAAATAGTTCATTTTCAGTGCTTCATAAAATTCTGCACTCATATTTTGAAGAGCATAGCTGTTGTACTAAGTGGCACACCTGCATAAAAGTTTGGCACTTAATGTTACTTATTTTATGTGATATTCTTTGATCATTTATGAGTCTCTCTCCTTCTCTCTCTCTATCTCCCTCTCTCTCTCTCTCTCTCTCTCTCTCACACACACACACACACACACACACACACATACACACACACACACACACACATGCTGGATCATAAATTACCTGAGTTCACAAATGTAGTGTATTAAGGTTTTGGTATCATTTTGCACCTCCTCTTGCGATTTCTAGATGCACAGTGGGTATCCAATAAATGCCCTTTCCATCAGATCAAGTTGTTAAGTCAGAGGAGAAGTCAATGTTTTTTATAGTTAGGTCTAAATCTTTCATGACTATAGAGGAAAAGAAATGGGCAGGAATTTTAGCCTTAAAATGGCATGGGAAATTTGTTGTGTTTTTTTTTTCTCTCTGTAGCCAATTGAGCAGATGATATTGGATTTACCATGTAGCAGGGATCATGGAAGTGCAATACAAAACCCAGATGACAGAATGAAATGTATTTTGTGTGTATTCACAAAATTCCACAGAATCAATCACCATCCCTTTGACCAAGTTAATATGAACTCCAGTGGCAGTAACCCATGGACTTCTAATAGAATTCACTGAGGGGAAATGGTAACAGTTCCCATGGAGGCATTACCTTCCCTGCCAGCGGTGATCTATGGATGACAACCTCCCAGAAAACACATTGACACAATAAGCTGTAATGGCTCAGATGGGGCCTTTATGTGATATCGGGCCAGTGATCCGCAGACAATGTCTCGCTGGGAGGTTTTTCAATTGCCTTCTCCAAAGCTTTCCCTCATGCTCTCAGGGCCTGCCCAGATACTTTTCCTAGCTCAGTGATGTCTGCCTGAGCTCTCAGGCCATTGAAACATGCCTCAAGGCATCTTTATTACACTAATGAGCCACAGTAAGGCCAATGAGAAAATGAAGAATAGGTACACATGGAAGATCTTATCCAATCTGCAATGACATAGGTGCACTTGCATTTGCTTAGGAAGTGTAATTAAACTCCAACAACTAGACTTTGGCTTGATTTTTATCAAGCCCTGTTGACCAGCTTGGAAGCTGCTTTCTCCATACCTAAAGAGACTGTCCAAATCTTTGGCCAGTCATTCAATCAGTGAATCAATCAATAAGTATCTGAAAAAAAATGTTAATAATTGTGCAGGGCACAATACATATAGACCAATCAGGGTTTCTGTCTTCAAAGAGCTTTTGAGTGAGTCTAAAGAGGTGAAACTGACCCATTTAGCCTTTATGGACCAAATTCCTATGTTGGTGTTCCCTGTAATTTAAGCTATACATGATTGTGCATTCACAACTTTCTAGTGAACACTGGCACTTCACACAGTAACCTTTTAACACAGAGAAATGAAAGGAGGGTGACCTGGCACAGCCAGAGAAAGGGAGGCAAAAGAAAGAGTGGGTTTGCTGGTGTATGTTTAAAAGATTTGACTCATATTCTTGGAGTAAATAATGTGTCCAAGTTGGTGATGGAGGATTGGGGGAGAGAGAGAGAGAGACAGAGACAGAGACAGAGACAGAGAGGAGATTATTAACATTTATGAGAATCAATCATGCTTTAGACACTTGACAGGTTTCCGTAGTTCACCTGCTCCTATTGCTAAGCAGTAGAGATTGGAAATATAGTCTTACACATGGAGAAGTAGCAGCTGAGAGAGAGAGAGAGATTACTGGTCTGGCACCAGGCCACACAAGCAGAAAATGACGGAGCCAAGTCTCAAGGCCAGATCTACCAAATCTAAAACCCATATTCTTTCTCTTGTACCATGCTAAGTCTCTATCACACTTTGTATCAACTTGTTCAAGGCATGTCTCTGTCAACCTTCTGGGTGAGCAGTCCTCTTGGGGTTGGGTGAGAAAGTGAGAAACACAAGAAGACACAGTGAACGGTGGAGCCAAGAGATATTTCCTGCCAATTCCCACAGCTGCAGCTAGGGGCTGACTTGAACACCTTTGCCAGCATCCAACGTGACTGGTCAGTCATTTAAGATTCAATACACACTGTGTATGTGTGTATGTGTGTGTGTGTGTGTGTGTGTACATGTGTGTACATGCCTGTGTACGGGAGCCCATGGACTCACGGGGGCCAGAGAACAACCTTAGGTATTGCTCCTTAGGCACTATCCACCATTTTTGAAACAGGGTTTCTCACTGGACTGGAATTTGCCAATTAGTCTTGGCTGGCTGTTCAGATCATCCAGTCTCCACAATCCCAGTGGAAGGATTACAAGTGTGCCCCACCACACCAGGTTTGTTATTTTTTAACGTGGGTACTAGGAATTAAACTCAGGTCCTTATGCTTATAAGGCAAGTATTTTACCTACTGAGCCATCTCCTTAGCCCAAAATGTGATGTGGGCTTTTTTTTTTAATATCATCTCTCATCATGTCCTTACTGAAGTTTGAGGGCATTGTTTGTTTTTTAGAGGAATAATGTCAAACCTAAATGCAGCTCTAGGGTCAAATGAATAAATAACACTTACTGCTGGAAGAAAATTCACACTGAGAAAATATTCAATCCTTATAGTTATACATGCTGAGTAAAAATTAGAACAGAGAAAAAAAGCACAAAGTTTTAGTTTTGAATACATATAATTGTACTAATTTTCTTGAAATATGTAACATGGAAGAGTTAGATTATTTGTTGTGTACTTAAAACATGAAACGTTTTACTACTAATGACTCCTTTATCTCCAATATCTAACTCTTCAGAGGTGAGCATTTCAACAAGGTAGCATATATCTAGTTTTTTTTATTTATAAAGGAACATAGATTATATTCAAAATCAACTTGCTTTATAAAATAAAGTCATCTAAGCTCTGTTGAAGCTTATGATTATGCATATATCCAATAAATGGCCCCATTTTGTGTTTTTAATAACTTCATGGTATCCTGTGCAGAACTATATGATAACTTCAAGTCTTATTGGCTTATACTTAAGAGTGTTTGATGTCTTAATGTTGCATAAACATTCTGTACTATTTATACACTTTCAAGAATATTTTGGTGAGAAAAATG
>PVHP010015122.1:0-38140 GCA_004024765.1 Zapus hudsonius
TCCATTGTTCGTCTGGATCAGTCCTTGTGACAGGGGACCATGGATAGCCTAGTATTCAGCCAGGTTCTCCTGGCCATGCCTCTGGATAATCTCCCCCACCACGGCTCTTACAATCTTTCCGCCCCCTCTTCCGCTCAGTTCCCTGAGTCGTGGTGGATGAGTATTAAGGCTGCTTTAAGGTTGTGAGCTTAGAGGTCTTCCACACAAATTCTTGTGTGTCCATGCTTGTTGCTGCATTCTTCACAATAGCAAAGACAGTGCCAGCCTAGATGTGCATCCACAAATAAATCAATGAAAGAAAACGGAATGTTATGAAGCCATAAACAGAAATGAAATCGTGATATTTGTGAAAAAAAAATGGATGCAACTGGAAGTCACTGTGCTAAGTGAAACAAGCCAGCCTCAGAACACCACAGATTTTCTCTTATATGTAGAAACTAGATTTAAGTTTTATGTGTGTGTGTATCACAAAACTAGAACTACAAAGGGAATCTTGAGAGAGAAGTGATCTTAGTAGACAGAGGAAGTGAAAAGAGCAATGTGATACATGTTATCAGAAAGCAGAAGGGGGGGCTAACTGAGAAGGAGGGAAACTAGCTGGAGGGAGGCGTGGGGAAAGGCAACAGAGGTTGGGACCAAAGTGTAATGACACATCTGGATAAAGGTGTCATGAGGAAATCCATTGCTTTGTATGCTAACCCAAAACTTAAATAAAAATAAAAAACTTAAATAATAAATCAGAGAGAGAGAGAGAGAGAGAGATATCAACTCTGCAACAGCCCAGGCTGGTCTTGAACTCTCCTCCCAGCATTGCAGTGTTGGGTGCTAGAATTACAGGCCTCTGACAGCATGCCTGGGTCCAGTACTAGATTTTGTAAGTTATCAGTGTTTTTATAATGCTATAGCATAACAGAATATCAAAGACTTGGCAATTTAAAATGAAGAGGAAATTATCAGCACATAGTTCTGGAAGCTAGGAAGTTCAATGTCAAGGTGTGAGCATCTGGAGGGGCGGTAGAACTGCCCCATGACATGGCAGAAGGAAGTGGGGAAGAGAGGGAGAGCGTGCAAGAGAGGCACCAGACTCACTTCTTGGATAATGGCATATTCCATTGTAGACCCAAGCACCTCTCCAAGGTTCCACCTTCCAATGGCAAGTAAGTCCCCTCCCCCCTCCACTGGCCTCCCCTCTCTCCTCCCCCTCTCCTCCCCCTCTCTTCCCTTCCCTTCTCTTCTCTGTATGATTACAGACACAGGTTGAACTGTGAACACTGTGGAGATGTCTAGTAGCAGGTATTTCTTTTGGACCTTCCTTTTCCTATGTGTTAGAACAGAGAAGGTTGGCTTTTTCCTTGCAAGACTCCTGGAGGACTTGTGTTTCCTGCTGTGCATAGAATTTCATTTTCCTTGTGATGTACTAGGGCATTAACTGTGCTAAATATTTTCTTTCTCAGACCTAAGTGCTTTCTATTTAGGTGACCAAAGCTGAAGGAACATTCCTGTGAACAAGTGCTTTCAAAGTTTATGGTGGAGGAGAATATCCAGAGACATTGCCCTCCTCAGCAACAACACACAAAACAGGGTGGAACCAGGCTACATTGAGCTAATCATAACCCCCCTACCCCATGGACTGTTCCAGTAAGCCCACTGAGAAGGGCCCCCAGTGGGTTGGGGACAGGGAGGAGGGAAATGGGGGTACCGCCATAAGATTTGCTCATACACTTTATCTAATTATCAATAATAAAGACTTTTTTTAAAAAAAGTTTGTTTTCCATTCCCAAGCAAATTTTAACTAATTGCATCTGCTTCAAAATATGTCCAGTCCATTTTCAGGTTGCCAAGGCCTGATAACAAGGACAGGACAAAAGGCATCCTCTTTGGTCCCTGAGCACATGACAAAGCTCTCGTCACATATACAACATTCCTTCTTGGAGCCAGATTTCTTTGGGAGAAAAAACTAGGAACACAGTAGTAAATGGCTAAGGTCCTTCCCTCTTGTATTTTTAGATCAAAATCAGCCATGTCATTGTCATGCAATGTATGTGTGAGCCTGCTGTTGAGCACTTGATATAAAATTCCTAGAAATAGTTTCTAGAGCCCTTCTTAGCTTGTGTTGCTGATTATTTCTATAATAGAAATGCAAATATAAGCCAGAGACCTAGTCTTACAATATGAGAGGATTAAGTAAATCAGGAAACAAACTCAGATTTTTCCCTCTAAGTTACTCTCTTTTCCTTTTCCTCTCCTCTCTCTCCTCTCTTCTCTCCCCTCCATTCCCCCTTCCCTTCCTTCCCCTTCCCTCCCTTCTCCTCCCCTCCCCTAGCCTCCCCTCTCTTCCCCTCCCCTCTTCCCTCTCCTCTCCCTTCCCTTCTCTTCTCTTCTCTTCATTCTCTCTCTCTATTTCTGTGTGTTTGCATGGATGGGGGGCATGTGTGTACCATGGCATGCACATGAAAGCCAGAGGACAACCTCAGGTGTTGGTCCTTGCCTTCTATCTTGTTTGAGACAGGGTCTTTCTTGTTTTGCTCCTGTGAAAGCCAGACTAGCTTGCCCAGGAGCTTTGGGATTCTCCTGACCACATTTCCCATTGCAGTAGGCCCACTGGGACTAGACACATGTGACACTTGTATTCGGCTTTACTTGGGTGCTGGGGATCAGAATTCTGGACATAAGTCTTATGGAACAAACACTTTTAACCACTGAGCCTTCTCCTCAGCCTGACTTTTTCTTAACAACAGAATGTTTTACCCTCTTCTGCTTTTAGCCTCATTTATAGAAAATGTCTTGGAATCATTATTGTCATACAGCTAACATGACCAGACCATTATCCATCATGGAGCATGCCTTAGCCCTGTAGTCATGGCAACAAAGTAGCCAAAGAACACAGTAGTAGCCAGGTCTATGTTCATGGTAAGAGCATTGGAGCTGTGAGCATTATCTTACAGAAGAGTCCCCAGGCCCTGAGTTCTACCTGCCACCCTCCTGCCCCCAGCTGCACAATGTCCAGAGAGGTGCTAAAGTATGAAAGACCCGAGTGGGAAGTTGGCTGAGGAAGCAGCTGTGAGAGTTGTCACCACGCTGAGGTGGAACTTCAGTTGATAATGCATTCACTTTTGAGTTGCCCAGACTCCTAGATGGAACACCTCACCCATTGTCCTATAAGTAACCCCAATCACCAAGTTCATTCATCAAGTTGGACTTGGGTGGAGTGGCTCTTTGGTTTGTGTACCTTATTTGGGACGAATAGATACTTCCTTATGTCTCGCCAAGAAAAAGTCACACTACAGTCATGATCCTCTCAGGTGTCTGGAATCAATGTTATTCCTTTGTGGATGAAAGCACAGATAATGCCACCTGGAAACTCCCAGCGTCCCTTGAAGACTAAGGTGCTCCTTCATTCCGAGAGCTGTTTAGGGTTTGCTGACTCCTTCTCCAAGCATTGTCCTCTGCCACCTCATCAAAAGCCTCACCTGATCCCCAGGGACCTGTTACATCTAAAGGGAGACCCCTCAGGGGACCAGCTGTGGTCACGACACTGTCTGAATTCCTCCTGTCCACTTTGTTTCCTTCCCTCACCTCAGCAGGTTCCCCAAGAACACCCTCCAGTAAACCTTCAAGAAGCCATCTTTTCAGGGTCTCTTTCCTGGAAAGCCTGACCAGCAATGCTCCTGTGGGAATATCAGACAGACATGATGCAGCTAAGAGGGTCTTAAGTCCCCATATCTATTTTTCCCTGTTATTATACTCAGTGTAGAACTTTGGGATATCAGTTGCAAACATGAAAAGATATATTGAATTATATTAAAAATCATTGCAATATGAGAAATGTGTTTTAGATCATTATTTTCTAACTAGCAACTAAGTGTCACTTAGAAGTCATACTTGTAAAAAAAACACCAAAATTTTCTCAAATAGAATCTTATTACTGGTAAATCTGAGGTGAAGGGCAGTATTAATAAGTACCCCAATGTTTTTAGTATTGTTTTTAAGAAAACCAATTGCCCAAGATAGTAAATGCTTGGTCATTGTAGTCAGTCACTAGAAGAGGCTCCCAGTGAGAAAATCCAGGTGCCAGCAGAGGTTTGCTTTAACAGTTTTCTCCACAAAGATATCTTGTCAGGAAGTAATTTTTTTTACTTCAATGGCTTTATTTTTAAAATTATTTTCTTCAATATCATCTGATGGCTATTTCATTCAACACATAGAAATCAACATTTGTTGAGGCAGGACCTATGTTTAGACATAGGGGACAGGCCTCTTTTTCCTTAATGAAAAAATACTTTATTGGAACTATTTAAAAATAAACATATATATAATCCCAATTATTATCATTAGAAATAGAAATCAAATGACACAAAATATATAGAATTAAAAATCTCGCTCAGGAGCCGGACTCTTGGGCCCCCAATGAGAGATGCACTATGCAAGCGATTGAAGGAGAGGCTACTAAAAATAGAATCTAGTTAATTCAGAAATGTGTACCTCAGTTAACCTATACTAATCTCACTCTCTGATGCAGATTCTGCTTGTATCTTTCCGAATGCAGTGAGAGAGCTGTGGCTCATCCAACCCTACCAATGAACTGCAGGCCTATAGCTGACATCCTGACAAGAGATGAGCCACCCAAGACATACTGTGGAGGATCCATATGGAACCCCACAGAGAATGATGGGATGAACAAGGGACCCATAGCCACAGCCAATCAGTCAACACAGGACAAGCCAGTGAGATAGACACCAGTGAGTTTTGACACAACCTAAAGCAGTACAGAGACCTCTAAGTCCTCAACAATAGAACAGCCTTAATACTCACCCACCATGACTCAGGGAACTGAGCAGAAGAGGGGACGGAAAGATTGTAAGAGCCATGGTGGGGGAGAATATCCAGAGACATGGCCCCCCTCAGTAACAACACACTTGGGCCAGGAGAACCTGGCTGAATACTAGGCTATCCATGGTCCCCTGCCCCATGGACTGATCCAGACTGCCCACGGAGGAGGATATCCAGATGATTGGGGATGGGGAAGAGGGGCATTGGGGAACTGGGGATAACAACTCATCGTTTGCCCATTAAATAATGCAACTCATTATGGACAATAAAAAAATCTCCCTTAGAAGTAACCACTGCCTTCAGTTAGCTTTTAGGCCCTTTCTGGTGGTGACACAGCTGTTCTAAGACATATGCACATATATAGATACATGTCTCCCATTGTGTTTTTTCTAAAATTAATGGAATCCTCCTGTACAGACTGTTTGTAGCTTACACTTTTACCTTAACCATGTCTTATCCACATACTCTTAAACCTATTTAGTGCTAAATCATCTTGAGATGGTCTTTCTCAGTGTAATAGAATTACACTTGAGAATCTAGGGATCTTAGCTCTGTAGGGGTTCAAACTATCTAAGGTGAAACATATCAAGTGCTAACATTTTCTAATACAAATTTTAATTTTTCTCAAAATGCCCACAATTATATTTTCTCCTTTCCAGATGAAACAGTTGAGTGCACCTCTAAAAATAATTACTTTAACATTTCCCAGGAAATTTAAATTTAGCTCTAAACCTCTTCTCAAAATGACTTAAACATTCACTTTGACTTGGTGTCACCCTGCCTTCTTTATAGTCATAAAAAGAAGGATGAGGGTCAGGGGAAACACTAACTTTAATCACTTGGTTTTTGTTTATATTTGTGTCTGAATCCAGCCAGACTTTCTTTTCTAGAAGTAAGGTTCCCATCTCCTGTTCCATCCCTGGGTCTGTAAAGTAAATTGCAAAAAGCTCCCAAAGTCTGGCTACATCCTCATAGCGACTGTTTAAACCTATTACTTTCTCTTTTAATCAAATCACTGTTGTGTCAAAATATCCGATTCTCGCCATGAATCTCCCCAGCCTGTCACAGGTCACCGGTTGCACCTTGAAAATGTTTGCTCTCCTAAGCGTCTTCTCTCCAGCCTCCAGCTAAATTGCTCCCCACCAAGCCTGATCATTTTTCTATACACATAGAACTCTAATTAATATAAACACGATGGCAAAGAGAATGGATACTTTGCAAAGAGACGAAGGCAAAATGCCCGATAAGTATATACATGTTCCCTTGTTCAAACGAGATGCACATTTGCACACACATAAGCATTTAAATGATATCCAGGAACGACAAAAAGCCAGCCCTGAAAACTCTCTATGTTGGCATTACTGAAAGATTTTTAGCCTTTATTCTTTTCTACTTTAAAGAAATATTTTATATAAAGCTGCCAGAAGGCCAGTAAGGGAAATAGTAATTATGTTTAAACAGCCAACACTTCACTAACACAAAATATTTGTACAGGCTCTTAAACATGGAGTTAAGTGCCAGAGGCTATTTTCATTGTTTAATGTATTAAGTAAATAAAAATGTATCTAAGATGTGGACACACAATTAGTTTTGAGTTATTTATCCTGGAGTTTGTATGGTTTAGAAAAACTCCATCTTCGTGGCTGTTGCTGTCCTAATGTATTTAGCTCCAGCCATCAGCTATGATTAAACACCTTCTGTTGTGGGAAACAAAACACACTAATCCAATATGTATTTCTGACATCTTAAATATCACCCAGTCCCCTGACATCAGGCACAGCTTTGCAGCGGGATGGAATTCCAGAGCATATTTTTCTAATTTATGGATGGACAATAAATCAAAATTAAGCCTTGGGCAATGAAATATACATCAGTGCAGAATGAACTGACTGCAAACGAGGACCCTGCAACAACCGAGGGGGGAAGGAGATATTAATGGAAGCCTAAGCTTCACACTCTGAAGGGAAAATCAAGGAAGTTTATTTCATATTTTGTCCCGATGAAAACAAGACACAAAAATAGAAAAGGGGATAGTTTTCTATTTTTCCATACATAGCATCAGAGGAATTTATTTAGATTTATTTTTTTTAAGCCGCTGTTTTAAAACCCTGGGCTTTGGATGATTTAAAAACCAGATTCCTCACAGCTCTTTTGCCTATATTCAATATTTAAGAAGGGTTAGAAGTGGTTGGGGTGGTTTTCAGTTTTGCTCTTCTGGAAGACTAAACAAAGGCTATTGTTGTCAGTGTTCCCTTTGTCCTATGACACAGCAGGAGGGAGGGAGGACAGCTGACCCCCTTCCCAGGTGGACTGGGCCAGCCAGGGCGCTGTCCAGTGCTGAACCAGCAAGCCTACCTTGGATTGACCTCAAGCTATTCAGGGCTTAAAGAAGAAAGGTGACCTAGGACATTTGCTCTCACCCCCTTACCTCATGGTTATGGCTCTGTTACCTGAGTAAGGTGACCTCACTCTGGTCACCTTAGACTCAGGGATGAGGTCATGCTGGGACTGCATATGTGGCTGGCTCACCCACTCACCCCTGCCCCTCCTGCCAGTCACCATCAGTCTTGAATGGAGCCTGCCTGAGCAGCCAACATCTTTATCAGGGATAATGTTTTGTGATATAGGCATGGCAGGCTCTTAACAAATAATCTTGAATCCTCACAGTGCCACTGTAAACGGAACAAGCAGCAAATATTATTTAAACATTAGAGACAGGGATCAAGAGACACAACAAAATAAAGAGCTTTATTTTGTGCTCTGAGGCAAATCATGAGCAGACACAAGGAGCTGGTTGACTGGCTCCCGTCTAGGCCTCACCACGTCAGTGACCCCACCCAAACCAACAGTGTCTTCTGGTGATTCTTCCTGACACACTTGCCTCTTTAATCTCTAGAGATTCATGTGTTACTGGCTTTCTGACCTATAGCATTACTTATGAACAATGGTTCATAAAGACTCATGGGAAGAATGGTGTAGATGATTAAAATTAATGTTAAAAGAAGATACATATTTTAGGAATTCATTTGTTTCATGCATTACAAAAAGAAACCAGTATGTTCTGACCTTATATTTGAAAATTTTTAATTAGAAAAATATTTGGGTGATGTTTACAAATTGGTTATTTTTTTCCTTGTCAGTAACTATAGAGCAAAAGAGTAGGTACTCTGTCCATAAATATTGGCAGAGATCTAGGGGTACTGATAAAGCATGGAGATTTCAATCGTGAGAATGAATTAATTTGAAAACAAATGATTTGCTCGTGTTTAAGTTAAACAAAAGTATATGGTTGGATTTATAACAATCTTAAATTTTCCACAGATTTTGCCAAAGGACAATGCAGGCTTATTGAGATTTATAAATACGTGTACTGATGAACAAGAGCACACCAATTATTGTAGTTAGAACATTTTTTAAAATTAACCAAAATAAGATCTAGAGAGATAGCTCAGCAGTTAACGGGCTTGCCTGCAAAGCCTAACATCCTGGGCTTAATTCCCCAGGACATATAAAAAGCCAGGTGCACAAAGTGACACTTGCATCTGGAGTTCATTTGCAGTGCCTGGGAGCCCTGGCATGGCCATTATCTCTGTCCTGTCTCTCTTCTCTTTTCCACTCTCTCTGCTTGGAAATAAATAAAAATATTTATTAAAAATTAACCAGTTTCTGCTCATTTAAGACTTTGATATGTCCTGAAAATCTGCAAGAATATTTTGAACAGATATTTTGTCTGATTCAATAAGAAAAAGAGGGGAGATCGAAGGGAGGAATGGAAGGAGGAATCCACAGAGAGGGAAGAAGATCCATATGAGTTTAAACTTTATTATTTTTAGCTTATGGCCTAAGAAATACCAAATATCACATAGATAAAAAATGATGGTCTAGGGCCATATTCTCAAGACTCATAAATATACTTTTTAATATGCAAAATCTTTCAAAGTCAGTTGATAGGGCTGGAGAGATGGCTCAGCAGTTAAGGCACTTGCCTCCAGTGCCTAAGGCCCAGGGTTCAATTCCCTAGGACCCACATATGCCAGACCCACAAGGTGGTGGCCCTGGTGTGTTCTCTCTCTCTCTCTCTCTCTTTCTCTCTCTCTCTCTCTCTCTCTCTCTGCTTGAAAATGAATAAATAAAATATTTTAAAAAGTCAGTTGATAACACAGTCATTGTCAAAATATATTTTTAAAATTTTCAATTAAATAAATTCTATAAAAGAGACCATAAATACAAAAATTGACCAAAATAGAGGCTGGGTATATAGCTCTGTGGTAGTGCATGCGAGTTTAATCTCTTAAACTGCAAAAATATTAATGAAAATAAAATACTCTTAAACGAAGTTGCTTTGCCAACTTCGTAAATTAAATCAATTTTTATCAGGAGTTTACTGTGTACCAGACATCATCTAAGGCCCTAGGAATTCTGCAGAAGGAAAGTTCTCTTCTCCCTTGGGGAGTTCATCCTCCAAGAGTGGAGAACGTTGTTTTTGGTCCCTGGAAGAATGTCAATTCTGAGAAAAATGAAAGAGTGTGAGATACTCCTGACTTAATGAGGTTTGTTTTGGCATTGTAATCCAGGGTTCATGTCACTGGTGTGTCTCTTTCACGGAGCTTCTGCAGCTGGCGTCCATCTCTGTGTGGAGGGTAGCTGCAGTCCTCCAGGGCTACAGTCTCCTGCTTTGCCTCTGGGCTAAGACTCTAACAGGTTGGATTCTTTCAAGTAAGATGAAATCCACACCACATAAACTTCATCATCTTAAAGTGAGCAATTTGGTGGCATTTAATAGCACTTCTATCTGATTCTGAAACATTTTCATTCCTCTGAAAGGCAGTGCAGTGCCTGTTAAGTAGTCTCTTTTCCCTTTCCTCCCAGGGCCTGGGAACCATTTCTCTGCTAGAGTCTCTGTGAACTTTTCTGTGCATTTCATGTACATGGCATCATATGTTTGTTTACTTTCTTTCAGCTAGTGCAATGCTGTCTAGGTTCACATATGCTGTCTCATACATTATCAATTCTTCATTCCTTTTTAAGGCTGAGTAATATTCCTTTGTACGAGTATACCAGGATTGGTTTACCCATCATCCATTGATGGATATACTACTTTATTCTGCCTTTCAGCTCTTGCAAATGCTATTATCAATGGTCATGTGTAAGTATTGGTTTGAGTGGCTGTCTTCAATTCTTCTGTGTCATATCTCTGCTTTTAAATTTTATATTTTGGAATATTTTTGTATTGAAAATAAAGCTGCTAAGACAGTACAGAGTTTCATCTATTTGGATTCTCCAATATCAACATCTTATATATCCAAGGAGCATATTTGCCTCAAGCTGGAAAAGCAACATTATAGTTTAATTTTTTTTTTTTTGAGGTAGGGTTTCACTCTAGCCCGGGCTGACCTGGAATTCACTATGTAGTCTCAGGGTGGCCTCGAACTCATGGCATCCTCCTACCTCTGCCTCCCGAGTGCTGGGATTAAAGGTGTGCACCACCACGCCTGGATAATATTATTTATTCAGCACTAGACTTTATCTGGATTTCACCTGGGTTTCTGTCAGCTTCCTCTACACTTTTATTCCATTTGAACCTGGAACTCCACACTGTGCTTATTCGTTAAACCTCCTTTGTCTCCTCTGACAGGTGACAGTTTCTTGGTCATTTCTTGGTTCTCACCACTTTTGAGATTTTTCACTTATTTATTTGTAAGCAAAGAGAGACACACAGAGAAAGAATGGCTGTTCCAGGGATTCCTGCCACTGCAAACAAACTCCTGATGCACGTGCCACCTTGTATATCTGGCTTTACATGGGTACTTGGGAATCAAACCCAGGTCGTTAGGCTTTGCAGGCAAGCATCTTAACTGCTGAGCCATCTCTCCAGCCTGATTTTGAGATTTTTAAGGAATACTTTCCTTGGGTATTTTGTAGAATGTCAAGTTGGATTTTTCTGATGGATTTCTCATGATTAAACTGGAGTTGGGGGAAGAATTTCTTAGAGGAGAAGTGTTCTTTTCCTTCTCATTACACCATGGGATGCATGTTATCACCGTGACCCATCACTGCAAGATGTTGACCTTGAGCACCAGGTGAGGTCATGCTTGCCAGGTTCCACTCTTGGGTTCTTTCCCAGCTGCTCTCTGTTCTCTGGTAGCTAGTCTCAGGAAGTTCAGCTCACACTCAAGGAGGTGGAATTAACCTCCGGCTCCTGGAGGGAGGAGTATCTACATAAATTATTTGGAATTCTGTAAGGATGTTTTATCTCTTCACCCTCATTTATTTATTCAGTCCTGCCTTCTTATCAGCATGGACTTGTGATACTGATTTTATAGTTCTTGTCATTTGAAGGTCATGTCACCAGTGCCTGTCAGAGAAGTGACAGATGTAGAGAGAGCAGAGGGTGGAATGCTTGCAAGGCAAGATGACCTTGGGCTTGATATAGAGAGGCGGCAGACCAAGCAGAGGTGACTCCTGCAAAACTCAAAGACCAAAGAGCTTAGATGATGTCATGAAGAACTCACAAGACATGTTTCAGGAGAGCCTTTAAGGAAAGCTAATGATAAACATTTTTAGAAGGTTTTTGTGATTCGGAGCTAGGTTTTCTGATTTTAATTTTGTTAAGAAATTGTGTGACTGATTTCAAGGGTTAAGGTACTTAGAGAAGTTGGGGTGTGGTGGCACACACCTCTCTCATCTCATCACACAGGAGGCTAAGACAAGAAGATTTTGTGAAGATGTCAACCTGAGCTACACAGTGAGACCCTGTCTCAAAACAACAGTAACAACAACAAAACCCACACAGAAAAACATAGTATTAGTTATTATTTTGTTTCTGGTACAAAATACCTTTTCACCATGGTGGGGAAGGCTTGGTGGCAGGAGAGGGAACATGGCTCATCCATCATATTGCAGCAGTCAGAAACCAGAGAAGGCAGAGGAAGTGGGACCCAGCTAGAAAGCCTCAAGTCCCGCCACCACGACAGACTTCCTCCAGCAAGGCTCTGCTTCTCCCAAATTCCACAACTTTCCCAAACAGCACAACCAGCTTGAGACGAAGTATTCAAGCACATGAGCCTGTGGCGGAGGCTTTACATTTCAACCATAACACTTCAATTCACAATATGTCTCAAGCTGGAGGTGATTTATTCTAATAAAGCCATAAAACATTAAAGTCAAATATAAGTATTTAATGATCCAGAGGACTAAAAGTTAGCATGCAAGCTATATTTAGACTGTTGCTGATTTCTTTTCAAAATACTTCCTAATGAGAGCTTTAATATATGAGTATACTGTAACTGGGTCATGTTGCCACCCCCTACACCCACGCCACCAAGAACCCTCCTCTTTTAAGGCAGCCCTTCGTTTCATTGTCTCATTTCTTTCATCTTGATGGGGGGTATTGGTAACCCCTGTGGGGTCATGAATGCACCAATCAGTTCATGTTGGAAGGACTGTACCTCAATGTATGCCGACACTTGCTCTTACATTCTTTCCTCTCCTGCTTCCACAATATTCCCCGAGCCTTGAAGGGTGTAATGGTATCTTGGTTGAGCTTTGGACAGTCTCTTATTTTCTGCTTTGATGAGTTTTGAGTCTTCTCAGTGCCTACTTCCGTCTCCATCAAGAAGCATCTTGAGCTAGTAGTGAGAGCAATACTCCTATTCATTCCAATACTTCCCAACTTTCAGAGTGCTGGGATTACAGGTGTGCACTACCATGCCTGGTTTTAGATTTAACTTAAATTACTATTGTTCAATACTTTTAAATGAAAGTGTGACTTCTCAAACTGATGCAACTGCCAAGCCCAGAAGGAAGGACCAGGGGAAAAGCACAGGACCAAACCAGCAGCATGCAAGAAAAAATAACAAAGGAAATGACAGAACAAGCCAGGCATTGTGGCACACACCTGTAATCCTAGCACTTAAGAGGCTGAAGCAGGTTTAAACTCACAGTCTGGGCTTTAGAGTGAGATCCTGTCTCAAAAAAGATCTTTCAAAAAAGAAAGAAGACCAAATAAGGTGATGGAGATAACTTTACACATGTAAGTAATCACAACAAAGAATAAATCTGACATTAGCCTTAGGCCTCCACACATATGCACACATACACACACATGCAAACATGCATGCATATATTTATTCAGTTTAAAGAGAGTGTTTGGACAGAATGTAGTTTGATGACAGAGTGATTACCACTTAGCATGCACAGGGTTATGGGTTCAATCTCCAGGACTGTTAAAAAAAATACTAAAACCAAAAAAAGAGACGATTGGATTTTTAAATACTAGCTATAAGAAACAAATCTCAATTATTAAGACATGGTAAGACTAAAAGTACGAGGCAGCATGATGACCACTATCATACAGAAACACCCCCTAAGAGATGGGAAGACTAAAGGAAAGAATGGAAGAGAAAGATGGTAATTTAATTGTTCTCAGATAGTTTGCACAGCAAGGCAAAAGGTCTTATTTGGGAGAAGATGCGAAACCACGGTGTCCAAAGCAGACATGTGATGACTGTCCTTTCATATGGAGGACAGGACACATGCATGGCATCCTGATGGCTGAGGGGGGCAGAAGCTACAGGTGTGCATTACGGAGGGCCAGGGTTTTGAGATCATGGTTATATAGGCATGGGGCAAGCGAGACAAATGGTGTCTAAATTGGAGCATTAGAATTTCATTTTCTTTGGTTTTGTTTGAAAAGTTTTATTATTTCATAAGTTATTCAAAAGTTCTGAGCTTATTCTGGCCTAGGGTATGTGGACATACCCTAGGATTTTGATAGTCTTAATTATTTATATTTTTGAGGCAAGGTGTGTACAGCCCAGGTTGGCCATGGCTTTGTGAGGAGGCTCTTTCATTGTTTTGCTAGCTTGGAAGGTTCCTAAGAATGTCTTGGTCAACTTTGCCTTTAGTTACTTTGTTTGTTCATTGGTTTTTGTGGTGCTAGTGACTGAGCCCAGGGCCTCACACTTGCTAGACAAGTGCTCTGTCACTGAGCTATACCCACAGTCCTCCAGGTCCTCCCTTTTTTGAGATGGGGATTTAAGTACTCCAGTGTACCCTGCATCTCCTGACCCTCCAGCTGCTGCCCCCCAAGGGATAGGATTACAAGTCTGCACCACTATGACTTGCAATGTATTTTTTTATTGATGCAAAATTCACATAACATAAAATCGATCATTTTAAAGTGAACAATTCAGTAGCATTTGCTACATTCACAATGTAGTGTAAGGATCATCTCTATTTAGTTTGAAAACATTTAAACCCTTCAGAAGATAGCCTTCTACTCATTAAGCAGTCGCTCCCAAGTGCTTCCTGCTTGCAACTCACACTGATGATCTTCTCTCTGCTCCCAAGGACCTACCTGTGATGGCTATTTCACATATAGCATGTGCCCATGTGTGTCTGCTTTCTTTTACTCAGTATGTTTTCTAGCTTCATGCATATTGGAGGATGTTTCAGTACTTCATTCCTTTGGTGTGGCGGAACTGTCTTCCACATCTGTGTTATGCATTCATCTGACAGTAGGTATATTTCTTGTGAATAATGTCATACATATTTGCGTACAGTATCTGACTATTTTCATGGTTGTTTTTAAATGTACTAATTTAGTTTTTAAATTATTTATTTATTTGTAAGGAGAGAGGGATGGAGAGAGAGAGAGAAGAGAGAAGAGAGAGAGAATATGGGCATGCCAGGGCCTCCAGATGCTGCAAAAAAAAAACTCCAAATACGCTTGCCACTTTGTGCATCTGGCTTTACGTGGGTGCTGGAGAATCAAACCCTAGTCGTTAGGTTTTGCAGGCAAGCACCTTCACTACTGAGCCATTTCTTCCAGCTTTAATTCAGCTTTGAAATTGGGTTGAGAAGAAGAAGTATTTTACTACAAGAAGCAAGTTCAAAGTGACTCCTCCCAGGTTTCAAAGGGACCAGAAGACTTCTGTCAGGAAATCCAGTGCCCTTTCAACTTTCACGGTAGCCCTTTCTCTTGTCTCAAGGTGGAAACAGAGATCAGCAGCCAGAAAGCACTAGGCGGGCATGACGGTGTTGGCGGCGAGAGAGCAGGTCAGCACGTGCTGTCTCTATTATGGCCAGAAGAGAGATTTTAGAATTGCAAACGGTGTAACAGAGTGGTTGGACACCAGCAAAGGAGTTTGACAAGGCTGTCACATTTGTTCAATATTTCTACTGAAATAATCACAGGTATTGCTGTTGATGGTTACCATAGTGGTATTAAGGTTGGCAGAAGGAGATGATGTAATCCGACGATGCCGATGACATCCTGGCTGCTGAGTGTGTGATTTCTGCCCCAGGAAAGCTGGAGCCTTGGGTAGAGATGGTGGTGATGCTGATGGGAGCAGGTTTGAAGCAGAATATTTTAGCAGCAGAGCAAAATGAAAGTCAGAAGAGTGATGACCAGTGAGGCTGCCAAGAGTTTATGATGGGCAATAAGAGCCCTCCGGCTGGTAAGAGTTGCAAATGGCACAGTCGGTATTCACAGCTCCGTAGGGGAGGCTGCTGGCCTGCTCACTCACTCACTCACTCACCGCAAGCCCTCCTTGGTCCTAATTAAGTCCTGAGGAGGGCTGATTAGTATGAAATAGCTGAGCCTCAATCCATAGGCTTTGGCCAGAAGAGGAGATAAAGACCAACAGAGAATGGTACTGTCAAGCCCAGTTAAACACAGAGTGATGTCGACGATATCCTGGAGAAGGAGAAGAATGACAACACATTGAAAGAAAGCGTCATCTATTTCTGGAATCCTGGAACATTTCCTCCTGAGATAACTCATTCTGTGTATCTTGATTTTCTGACAAGTAAATCTTGAAGAACTGAACTGGCAATTCATCAGGACACACACGGATCTGCAGGAGAATTTGTGACAGGGTTTGCAGAAACTGTGCTTTGGAAGAATTTGTTGCTGTGTGAAAATTCTTGAATTGTCCTTTGAAAATCACCTGGATGTCGAAGGCTGGGGACACAGCTCAGTGGTGGAGTATTTGCCGATCACGTGTAGGGTCCTGAGTTCGATTCCTATTGCGATAAGAAAACAAATTTTAAAAATCAATCTTTAAACTTTGGGTGTGATAATTTTCCCTATTATTTTGGTTTTTGAGGCAGGATTTTACTCTACACCCTAGGTTGGTTTTGGGTTAGTGGTTTTTCTAATTCAGTTACCCAAAGGTTGGGATTGTAGGAAGCATCCCCACATCCAGCTTCATGTGGTTCTGTGATTTTGAGAATAACACATACTTATTGTGGAAAATTAACTGAATGCAGAAGAAATAAAAGAAAAAAAATAATGCATATTTTCACAAATAAAACAGCTAAGGCTAGCTGTCCTTTTGCTGGAAGATGCTATGCAGGCTGGTAGAGGTGAAAAGGAACCAGTGGTTTTACCCAGCAGTGGGCTCTGTAAGCGACACAATTATCTGCACAATATCAGGCCATCAACATTCTGTCTTGGATGGTGGAGAGAGCAGAAAAAAAAAAAAGAAAGGAAATCAAAGTAAAAGTGAGTTAGTTGGAAAGAAGGGATTTAGTAGAAGGGGAATAGGGGACAGGAGAAGGTGACAGGAAGGGATTATAATCAAAATATACGCATGGTTTGCCCACTAAATAATGTAACACATTATGGACAATAAATATATATTTAAAAAAAAAAGCTGTTTGTAGTGGTGAATGTCTTTAATCCCAGCACTTGAGAGGCTGAAGTAAAAGATTGCCATGAGTTTGAGGCCACCTTGGGGCTACAGAATGAGTTCCAGGTCAGCCTAAACTACAGTGAGACACTGTTTCAAAAAAAAAAACAATAAAAAAGAATTATGTACATGTATGAAATTGTCAGTACAAATTTCATTAAAAGAAATAACAGCTAACGTGCTAATGTATCTATGTATATTAATTTTTATATATTTAAGACATTTATTTATTTATTTTTTGAGGTAGAGTCTTGCTCTAGCCCAGGCTGACCTTTTAGATTTCATTGATTTTTCTGCTTTTAAGAAAATTATGGAGTTGTGCTTATATTTCTGGCTGCTTTTCTGAATGCAAGGGTCACTTTCAGGTTGAGTTTCTTAGAAAATGCCCGCATGTTCTAAGCTAAAACATAAGACCTAGAATTGTTGGTCCTATTTAGTTAATTCATTTATATCTGAGCAAACCACTCAAGTTGATAAAGTTCAAAGCTGTCAATTTCTCTGAACACTCAGGAGAGCTGTGAGCCTGGGGGAAGTTTCCTGATTTCTCTGGAAGCTTTCACTGAAAAGGTTGATGTTTAAAACATTATATATACATATCCAAAACTACCATGGAAAGATGAAAACATAGGTATCCTCATGATACACTGTAAATCTAAGGTTTGGGGTAGAGGGGATATATGTAAGAGAAGGTGGGGTAAAAAAAGCCAACCAGGGGCTGGAGAGATGGCTCAGAGGTTAAGGCATTTGCCTGCAAAGCAGAAGGACCCAAGTTCAATTCCCCAGTACCCACATAAAGCCAGATGAACAAGGTGGCACATGTGTCTGGAGTTCATTTGCAGTGGCTGAAGGCCCTGATGTGCCCATTCTCTCTCTCTCTCTCTCTCTCTCTCTCTCTCTCTCTCTCTCTCTATATATATATATATATATATATATATATATATATATATATATATATATATATGAGTCTCTCTCTCTCACTTACTCTCAAATTAAATAATAAAATATAATAAAAGAAAGTGAAAAAAGCCAACCAGGCTTAGGTTACGGTTAGAAATTGCTCTAGGATGTCCCTTCTCTTTCCTTCTGCTTCTCCAGCCCCTGTTCATGCCACTAAGTTCAGTCTGAGGCTCCTCTTCTTCTGTCTTTTTCTCAGCTCAGGTCTCACTAATGATTTTCTCCTCCTAGTCTGGCTCTTGGACCATAGACTGACTAATGATGCTTCATCCTCAGCGCTTCACATACACATAGTGAGCTCTGTGGCAGATTAGCAATGACCACAAACCCTCCTCCCACTGAGAATCAGGGTCCATGTTCTATCCTCTTGAATTTTGGAAATGTTATGAGTTAGATATAAAGTGTACCCCCACCAGGCATGGCAGCACAGGCCTTTAATCCAAGCACTTGGGAGGCAGAAATAGGAGGATTGTTGTGAGTTTGAGGTCAGTCTAAGGCAACATAATGAATTCCAGGTCAGTCTGGGCTAGAGAAAGATCCTACCTTAAAAAGCCAAACTAAATAAACCAGGTATAGTGGTGCATGACTTTAATCTCAGCACTCAGGAGGCAGAAATAGGATTGTTGTGAGTTCAAGGCCAACCTGAGACAACATAGGGAATTCCAGGTCAACCTGGGCTAAAGTGAGACCCTATCTAGATAAATATATATATATATATATATATATATATATATATATATATATATATATATACCCCCAAAGTTTCATTATTTTAGGTTTGGTTGTGGTGCTATTTTGAGGGGCTCTGGAAACTTCAGGATGGGGACCTAGCTGGTGAAATAGGTTACTGGGGATGAATCCTTAGAGGTGTCTTGTTCCTTGCCCCTTCTCTCTCTTTCACTCTATTTTCTGTCTACCACGAAGTGAGAACCTTCTCCACCATGTGTCCCTGCCACCATGATGTTCTGCACAAGGACATTAGGACCATGGATTTAATCCTCTGAACTCCTGAGGCCACATAAATCCTTCCTCCTTAATTGATGTCAGGTATTTCATGGAAGTAATAAGAAAAAAGTGACTAAGGTAGGTAATCCCTATGGCTCCATGACCAATGGAGAAGGAATGCTGAAGCAATCTTTGAGCCAAGGTTTGAAGAGATTAGTAGATTCTGTCTCTTGAATCCTTCAATTCAATGAAGCTACTTACTGAGGAAGAAGTCTTACTTCCCTAAGACTATTTTGTGTGGAAACAGAGTGATGTTGACTAGCCCACGGCTATTCTACCCTTCTTATCCAGTTGCTAGTTATGTGAATGAAGATACAAAACTGGAAAATCAAGCCCCACTGCATTCCATATGAAGAACTGAGGCCTTAAATACACAGAACTCATTGACCTAACCCAGTCATCCCGAGATGTTTGATCTGCCCTGGACAAGGCTCCAGAGATTTTGGAACAGAAGATAGCATGAAAGTGAGCCCTGCTCAATCCATAAGTCATGAGGTAGAACAATACAATTGCTTTTTCATACTATTTATTATGCAACAATAGATATAACAAACAGATTCCTTGGGGTCGGAGACTAAATCTTTTATCATTGTTTCTTATAGTGGTTTGAATGTAAAATGTCCCCCATAGATTCATGTCTTTGAATGCTTGATCCCAAGTTGGTGATATTGTTGGGGAAGTTTGTGGAGCCTTTGGGAGGTAGAACTTTGCTGGAGGAGGTATGTTGCTGGGGACCTGGGCCTTGGGGTATTAAAGCCAAGCCCCAGCTCACACTTTCTCCTTTCTTCTCTCTGATGATAAAAAGACGTGATACCTGGCTGTCTGCTACTACCATGATGAAACTTCCCCTTGAGACTGTTAAGCTGGAAGTAAACCCTTCCCTTTCATAAGCTCTTTCAGGTCAAGTGTTTTGCCCCAGCAAAGAGAATGTATTTCTTGTACTTCTCAAACTTCGATATGTGTCCCAATCACTGACCTGATTTCAACTGTCTTGTTGAAAGATAGGCTTTGGTTCAGTAAATCCAGAGGGGCCCGGGCTTCTGCATTTCTGTGAGCACTTCAATGGCTTATTTTGAGTAATAAATCTTCTGAGGGGCAAGACATACTTGGGAGGAACCTTTGTGTAACTTTTCAGTGGGCTTTCATTTCTAACAATGCCTTTAATATTAATAACTTAATACATTGAAATGGATATGCCATAAAATCCTTATTTCAAAGCAGAACTTCTCAAAGTGTGGCCTCTGGATACACTTGCATTTTGGTTGTGTGAATTTGTTAAACGGCACCTCAATTCTACTCAAGCAGAATGGGAGGAACAGGAGTCCCATATTGGACAAGAAAACAAGAAAATTCCTATGCACTATAAAAGCAGAGAGCCCCTGATAAAGAAGAAAGAACACTGAATTAAGAGAATGGAATTCGAGCCTGAATGTGTGCCCCTAGCTAATGGCAGGTGAGCCACTTCACATTTACGGGGTCTCCATTTCCTGACATATCAAATAAAGGACAGATTGCTAAGCTAAATGATTTCTATGTCTAATGGAGGGTCTATCCTACAATTCCTATACTAAGCCACTTGACCTCCCCCTCTCTTGTCCTCTGTGCCTTGAAGCAAAAGGGGGCTCCTGCCCCCAGTTGAGTAACTGTCCGTGGAATTTTCTTCACTCCCTGACACACAAGTAGATGTGACCAGGATCACATAATGCAGACATTTTCATTTAATTTTTTAAAGCAAATATTAATGTCAAGGCCAAAGTCTCTTCAGAATAACATATACCTGTGCTCGATATGATAATTAAACTTAAATCATTTCTGAAATTATATGTTTTAAATGGCAATCGTGCAGCCCTTAAGGTTTTCTCTTGCCTTCAGCACCATTGGGTAAATGTGTTCATGATTGAATTAGCAGACCTTTGGTTTTAAAAGGACTTTTCAGTGATCTTTTATGGTAGATTAAAAAGCAATTTACTAATTTACAGTTCATAGGAATTCTGTGCCCTCCTCAAGTTTTGTAAATCAATTCTGTACTAATATACGTGAGTACAGCTCAAAATGTTTCCTTTGGAGACAGTTGGTGTCATACAGAACCCTCAACACACAATTACATACACCTGCATTTTGTGAGCCCCCTCTTTGTGCTTAGCACACTCCCTTAATGGCACCTCTTCATTGAAGCTATTATTTTAATGTCCAGCCCGGGTGGGGGAAATGAAATTAACAGGGTTGGGAAATACCACTTTATTTCTTCCTCTTGTTCTTTCTTTTTTTTTGTAATTCATTCATTTTTTCCTTTATTTTGAGATGGTCTCAGGCTAGCCTCAACTCACTAAATAGCCAAGGATGGTGTTGAATTTCTGATCCTCCTATCCTCACCTCCAGTGTCCTGGGAGTACAGGTATGGCCCACCCCTAGTTTTTATAGTGCTGGGGATTGAACCCAGGGCTTTGTGCATGCTAGGCAGACACTCTACCAAATGAGCTACCTCCCCAGCCCTTCCTTTTTTTCCTAAACAATTCTCTTGAATATAGTGAATGTACTAATTCATTTTAATTGTCAACTTGATTGGATCCGGAATCACCTAAGAGATAGATTGCTGGGCATGTCTGTGAGGAGCTTCTAGGTTAGGTTAACAGAGGTCGGAAGACCTTCCCTAAGTGTGGGCAGCACCACTGGACTAGGGTCTCGGAGTGAATGAAATGATAGAGCAAGCTTTCGTCCACATTCACAGCTCTCTGCTTCCTGACTGAAAGCAATGTGACCAGTTGTCCCGTTTCTGCCGCTGGACCTTCCTCACCATGGTAGACTATATCCCCTGGAGCCATACACCAACATAAATCCTTCCTTCCTCAAGCTGCTTCTTGTCAGGTATTTTGGGACAGCAACAAGTAAAGTAACTTATACAGAGAGTGGTCCCAGGCGAAAGACAATTGGAGCAGAGGGGTCCCTTTCTACAGGACATGGATCTCTCGGCAAACAAGACTGGTTCCATCCTGGAGGATATTGTTCCAAAGAATACATCATCATTGTTAACAGCTTGATGGTTTGAATGTCCCCTCTCCACCCAAAGAAATGTATTGAAAATTCAATCCCTAGGGCAACGAACTTGAGTGGAGGGGCATGGTGAGTGGTGATTAGACCACTTTAACCAATGGATTGATGACATTATTTTCAAGGGACTAGGTTCCTTATAGGTTCTTTTGTTTTTATACAGTGTCTCACTCTGTATCCCAAGCTGGCCTAGAACTATGTAGTCCAGGCTATCCTCAAACTCATAGCAATCCTCCTGTCTTAACTCCCAAGTGCTTCGATACAGACCTGAACCTCCAGGCTTGGCTATAGGCTCCTTAGAAAGGGTGAGTTTAGTCCCCTTCTTGGTGAACGTCAGTCTCTGTGGTTCTTTTTCTCTTTTACCCTCTCTCACCCTCTTGCCTTTGGCCATGGATCTATAGCCCAGGAAAATGGCCCTCATTCGGTGCTTGAACCTTGACCTTGGACTTTCCAAACTCTAGAACTGTGACAAGTATTTCTTCTTATAAGTGAAGCAGTTCCTAGTATCCTATCAGCAACACAAAACAGGTTGAAAACTAATAGTAGTAGCTGTCATAGATGTTAATACAGTAAGAGAGCTTACTATGTACCTGCTCACTTGTTTAATCCTCACCACTGTATGAAATTCATGACATTATTAAAAATCAAATTATACTTGAAGAAATTGAGACACAGACTGAACAACATTCCAAGGGACCAGAAATAGCAAAGTGCAGAGCTGAGATTTGAACTTGAGCCTGGCTCTGTCACAGCCACTGAGAACTTCAGTCATCTTTAGCCTTCATGGCAAGTGGCTCTTCAGCAGGGACCTGTTCAGTTTTAAGCTGGTGCCTGGAATTCCCAAAAGAGCTAGCTTTCATTTCTATTGGGGCAGGCATAAAAAATGAGCTGAGAAAGCTTTTAAAACCAAGCGCATGGAAGTACTACCTGACAGCCTACCTGATCCTTTTCTCTTTTCCTCTCAAGTTCAACTACAAACTGTATCTTAACCTCTGCAAGTCGGCTCAAGTCTGTCACTTGAACAAGCTGATGAGGTAAACTTGCTTTTTTCCTGGGTAGGCTTCTGGGAAGGAGTCTGGCTTGTTTGGAATTGACACAGATCATGGCTTTCACATTGTCAAGGTTCTGGAAAAGAGCCTAGACTGGTTGATTCCCTCATTAGCTTAGAGATTATGCCTATAACTCTGCTCCCGTCCTCCTTGTCTTTTTGTCGGAGCAATGAAAGGGCAAGACCCCTCTTCTGGCATCTGAGTCCTCTCTTGTCTTTTAGCATTCAGTGCTGGCCCTCTCCACAGCACCCTCTTCTCTTCCCTCTCTGCTTCTCCTTTGCCAGTCTACCTGCCCCTTGTACACCTGCTCCCAGCAACCCTCCCCCGTCCCTTCTTTTAATTCCTATTTCACATATTAGTATATTACAAGTATTCATTGCCAATCAACCCACAAGGAGTAAGGGCAGTGAGGGGAAAGGAATCACTATCACCAGGTGTCAACTCCTTCCTACAGTCTTTAGATCTTGTGGTGTTTGCTGGAGCTGTGACGCCGCACAGTAAGTGAGGCTCGGTGCTTAGATTTCCAACGATGCCTCTGTGGGGCCAAAGAAAGGACTGAATGTTGCTTTCTGCAAGAGTTCTACAACCTTTCCAAAGATAATTGAGAGGAGCTCAGGTGTATGTGTGGGGGGTCAGGGAAGGGAGTCTAAGAATGCAGCAGGACAAGATTTCTTTTACTGAAAGAAACTTATCGTTTGCCAGGAATGATGTAGCCTCAAAATAAAGGGTTGATAATTCTATAAGTATAGGTGTTGGAGAGATTTACCAATGGGTAAAGTGCTTTCCATGTGAACAAGAACACCCAAGTTTGAATCCTCACCACCCATATAACAATGCCTGCTTCTATGGTGTGCCTGAAATCCCACTGCTGGGGAGGTTGAGAGAGGAAGTTCTCTGGGGCTTGCTGACAGTCTAGTCTAGCCAAAGCAGTGAGTACTAGACTAGATTAAGTGAGCTACGGAGGAAGACACCCAATGTTGCAGTCAGCTTTCTAGTTGCTGCTTAGGAAGAACCCAAGCAAAGGTGGCTTGTAGAGAAATGGGTTTATTTGGCTTACGGACTCAAGGGGAGACTCCATCCTGGCAGGGAAAACGATGGCATGAGCAGAGGGCTGGACATCACCTCTGCCACAGCACTGCAAACAGCGGCAGGAAGGTGTGCCAAACACTGGCAAGGGGAAGCTGGCTTATAACCCCCATAAGCCTGCCCCCAACAACACAGCTTCATCAAGGTTGTAAAACCCAAACTGCCATCAGCTGAGGATCGATCTATCAGAACACATTCAATTGTTTGTGGGGGACACCTGTATCAAACCATGACACCCAATTTGGACATCTGGAATCCACCCACCTGTGCACATGTAGCCCAGGCTGGCCTCGAACTCATGATCCTCCTCTTGCCTCTGCCTCTTCAGCAATATCCTACCGGTGTGTGCCACCACAACCGGCCACCCACCTGTGCACATGTGCATGAGCATCTCAGTCAAGAACATAATTAGACATAATTGTAGTGCCTAGTAGAGATATGACCTTGAACATATGACATGAGTATTTCTCAGCCCTCCCTTTTTTTTGAGATAGGGTCTGAAATTCAAGAAGTTCAGCAAATCATAAAGGTTAAGTGCAAAGGAAGCCACTGAAATGTGCATCATAAAAATAACTGCCAACACCCAAAGAGAAAAGAAAAAAATAATTGAAAGCAGCTAGAAAAAAATGACACACTCCACAGGAAAACCATGATGAAAATTAAAGCTGACTTTTCATCAGAAACATCAGAGACCCCAAGAAATTATTTAAATGCTGAAAGAAAAACACTACCTTCAACCCAGAATTTTATATCTAGCAAAACTATCCTTAAAGAATGCGCACAGGAGCTGAGGGTGGAGATGCGTACTTGTAATCCTAGCATTCAGGAACTTGAAGTAAGAGGATCACTACAAGTTCCAGGCCAGCTTTGGCTACATAATGAGTTCCAGGCCAGCCTGAGCTACAAAATGAAACATAAGCAAAACAAAATCAAACAAAGACCTAATCTGGCTCTATAACAACTGAACTCTAACTCAGCACGTTTAGTCTCATCTAGACTGTCTGGAATCTGACAAAAGCATGTCCAAACTTGGTCATGTTGCCCATTACCTTAAAGTCTTATACATGCTCCTTTCTGTTTATGGGAACATGCTTAGAAGTCCTCAGCTGCCATGTAAGAAACATGACTTGCTGGGCTTTCATGCTCTGAGCAATGCCAAACCAGCCACAGGAGTGGCCAAGAGGAAAAACAGATTTTAGGTGAGTTTCTTGAGGGAAACAAAGAAAGTAAACTAGGCTCTAGGAAATGCTGGCTTCCCAGGTCCTGGTCTTCCAAGTTATTCCAGCTGAAGTCCCAGGTGTTTGAAGCAGAAATGAGTCAGTTTCACTGTCTTGTCTCAATTACTAGCACACACAATCATGATATATGCAATACCATTAATAAATTATTGTTGTAGGTATAGATCAGTGGCACAGCACATGCTTAGGAAGTATGCGAACTGGGGTTTTATCCTCAGTATCCTGTGCTCCCCCAAAATTATTTCTTTAAATCATTAAAATTTTGTGTGATTTTTTGCACAGCTGTTAACCAGAATATTAGCAATTTCATATTATTATAAACAATGAAATGACCCAACTGCCCGTGTTCTGCCTGAGTCATCAAGTGTTCCTACTCAGGGGAATGCTCCCTTGCTTTCCCCCTTGGCATTGGGGACATACTTTGTAAACCAACATATTTTTCATGGTGACAAAATCAGCAATGGTGTTGACAGCTGAAGAAATGGAGAAGTGGTTTAACCAAGGAAAAGTAGTTGTGGTAGGATCCTTACGATGGTGCTAGGATTTGAACTGACCATTCTCAAATTCCTTGTTTAGTTCAGAGAACATATTGATTGATGATTGATTTTTGACAAGCTAGATCAATGAGCATAGATGAGTTCAAAAATAGCTACGATTATCCAATTGTGAGTCTTAAAAGTAAAATCAAACAGAAGACTTTGGGTCTGCTTTTGTGTGCTGATTCCTGTTAACATCAATTAGACTGTGCCCTGCTATGATATTCTAATTCTTAGCACAGGAAGAAAAATGAATTTATTTCAGGGTTGATATCTCCTAACATTTAGAAGGAAATACTTCAATTGAAAATATGGGCACCTTAGCAATAGAATAAATGGCTTGACATTTATGAAAGCAAAATAGTCAATATAAAGAGAATTTCCATATTAAGAAATAAATCATTAACCTGGCTACTTCTAAGTTCGATTTTAAAAGCTTGACTGTGTCATTAAGATATTTTTTTCTTTCTACTTTCTCTTGATTAAGGAGCTTCTGTCAGAAAGAGACTTTTCCTGTGCCCCTGACTCTTGCCTGTTCTAAAGCTCAGTTCTTTCCTCTGTTTTCACTCATGGAGTACCAAAATAAGACCCCCGCTCATAAAGAGAAAAAGAGGCTTAAGGATAAGCCAGGTGTTTGCACATGATGTTACATTTAGGAATTATAGAAGCAGCCTATGAAAAGCTCTGTTCTCTCTCTTCAATGACAAGGCAATGGAGATGAACGTAGGCTAGAAATCCATGTCTACATCGCCTCCCACAAGAATGTTACTAATCAGATTTCTTGACATGTCTCTCACCCCTCCATATTGTCTTATCGTCTCTTCTTACATAGGGGCTGGCCTTAGTGACTACTTCAAAAGAACAAGATGCAAGAGAAAGATGTTATGTGACTTCTGGGGCCAGGCTAGGAAAGACAGTGTAACTTACCCATCCATTACGCTATGAAGAAGC
This sequence comes from Zapus hudsonius, assembly GCA_004024765.1. NCBI lineage: Eukaryota > Metazoa > Chordata > Mammalia > Rodentia > Dipodidae > Zapus > Zapus hudsonius. Next base: position 26,394 of record PVHP010015122.1, read on the forward strand.
CTTGACCATGTAGAGGCTGTGTGTGGGTATTTCAGCTGACAGTGCCAGCAGAGATCACAGCCAGCAGCCAGCTTCAATACCAAACCTATGAGCCAGGAAGCCCTAGACATGATCCATCTTACCACTCTGTCTGCAATCAAGTGAGTAATCTCACTGCCTTGATGAGTCCAGCCAACCATTAAAACTATAAGGCTCATCATAACAAAATGACTGTGTTTTGTTTGAGCCTCTAAGGTTTTATTTTGTGTGGGGGTGGAGGGGTTCTAAGTTTCTGGAGCACCATGTAAGGTGGTCTGGATTTTATCTGGTTCTTCATTATATAAATGGATTCCTAGTTAGCTCTTCTAAACTGCTATGAGGTGAAAGGTGATTATGTATGTCTGCATATGGCTAGCCCACACAGTGTGTTTGAGATTAGATGTAAACTGTTGGGAACATCTGCAGTCTTTCAGTCCCGGGGATCTTTTCAAAGAGATAATTAACTAATTTATTTTCAAGAATGGGCTGGCGATGGTGCAGCGATCAATCTGGTTTCTTCTGGGTCACTCTTCTGAGGGTAGCTGGGCTTCTTCCAGAGCCTCAGCATCTTGGGCCCACGGATTCAACCGTGAGGAAGACAGGAGACAACAACACACTGTTCACTGTGGAGTCAAGGCCTAAAAGCAGCAGAATAAACAGGCTATGAATCAGCTCTGTGACATTGGTGTGGCCAAAGTCAGCCCCCACCTTCTGAGGACTGGGATTACAGGCAAGTGCTACAATGTCTAGTTTTATGCAATGCTGGGGATTAAACCAGGGCTTCTTGCATGCTGGGTAAGCACTCTATCAGCTGAGCTATAGCTCCAGTTTTCTAACTGGTTAATTCTAATTACATTTTTTCCAAGATTTTTTTAAGAACAAGAGCTGGGTAGACAGCTAAGGGTAGCGTGTTGGCCACATAAACATGAGCTCCTGAGTTCAGATCCCAGCACCTACATAAAAGCCAGGCATATAGTAAGCATCTGTAATACCAGCACCAGGAGGTGGAGGACAGCTAGTCTAGCTAAATTTGTGAGCTCCAGGCTCAGTGAGAAACCCTGTCTCAAAAAATGAGATGGAAAACCATCGACGAAGGCATCCAACATTAACGTCTGGCTTCCCCACATACACGCATACAGCCATGCGTGCATATGCCAAATTAAAAAAAGAAAGAAAGAAAAGGCTGATGAGCTGGATGAGGTGGCCTACATCTGTATTCCCAGCACTTGGGAGACTAAGGCATAAAGATCATAAACTGGAAGCCAACCTGAGAAATGTTTTAAAATAAAATCTTAAAAAGAGGGGAAAGCTGGGTACTGGGTGTGTAGTGGAACTTGCCTAGCATACACAGAACTCTGGGTCTGATGCCAGCAGACAGAAAAGAAAGGGGAGGGAGGGAGAGAGGGAAGAAAGGAGGAGGAAAGATGGAAAGGAAAGGAGAGGGAAGGAGGGAAGAAGGAAGATGAGGTGGACAAAAAAGAAGAAAGGGAGGGAAGGAAGGAAGAAAAGAGGGAGAAAGGAAGGGAAAAAGGGAGAGAAACTCTCCCAGACTCCAGGCCCCTCATGAGTTGAATCCCCTCCTCCTCTGTAGGCAGAGCCACGAAGGAGTAAGCCATGGGGTCCCCTGGGAGTTACTGGTCTCCTGCAGATACAGCCAGCCTTGCTAGCTCCTGCTACCATCAAGTGAAGCTGCCCGAAGGCCATTCATGCCCCAGGAACCTTGACAAGAATACCAGGATGGTCCAGAATTCCCCAGTGTGTTTGGAAACTAGAGATGTGGATGGATAAAAGGGTAGGATAAAGAAACCCAACATTTAAGAATTTTCCCTGTGGCAATCCAGAGAGTATGGGAGTTCCCATTTAGGGGTGCCCACGAAGGGCTGCCTATAAATCTAGGGAATTTCCCCAGTTCGCTGTAAGGACTTGGCAGGGGATATTTAGATACAGTGCTCAGCTACAGCCACCTTGTTATAAAAGGGTATTACAGAGATGGAGGGGGCACAGCTGAGGGCACTGGGAACCACGAGGGGATTTGTGGATCTTAGTGATTCAGAGTGGTATTCTTTGGCAAAGAAGAGATTAAGTGGGAACTCATTAAAGTATAGACAATTCTGAAGGGAGTAGAGAGGATAATTGTTTCAAGGCTATTTGAGTTAGTGTCAAATAGAAGAACAAGAGGTTAGGAACTTAAGCTAAGAAAGTGAATTTAGACAAGCATTTTCTGAATCAAGAATAAGTGATATAAAACAAAGAGCCAAAGGGGGGGAAAGGGGATTTTTTTTTAAACTGAGGAAACATGAAAAGAATGTTTGTTTGGTTCATTTGCATTAAATAATCAGGAGTGATTTTTTTTTCTTTTCCACTTTGAGCAATCACATTTTATCATCAGTGTTAAAAATGAAAAAAAGATTAGAGTGACTGTGATTTAGAGAATCTGGAAGGAAAGTTGATAAATTCCAAGAAAGAAGACATGGTTAAGAACTCATCTTTCCTCTAAGCTGGGCCTACCAAAATACCACATCACTGCTCTTGGATTTGCAGGAGCAGCAAATACTGATGAAATAAACCCTTTCTTCAGTCTATAAAAGACAATAATTTCCAAAGTTGCTAAGTCCTATTTTGTTTGTGCTAGATATTAAAAATTACAGGAGGTGGATACTTATATAGTGCATTAAAATATTGCATATAAGTAGTGGCTTGCTCCATGTAGATATCAATAAACATGGTGGAACTCAGAGGAAAGCTACAAAACACCAAGATGTAGTAGGAACTGCTGAAAGTTCAGCACCCTCCCCCCCCCCCCAACAACATGCCTGATTGGTTACTGCTGAGCAGACATCCTCCTGATGGTCAATGGCCTTGAATAACACAGTGACATTGTTACCACAAAATAAGGGGAAAGACACTGTCCTGGGGGACAGAGGTGAGTGTGGGGCTGTGCATCCAGGGTAGTGATTGAGGCAGGCTTTGGGATCAGTTTGGAACTGTCTTCCATGACTCAGAGTGCCATCCTGGACAGGTTAGTTCTCCAAGCTTCAGTTTCTTCATCTGAAAAGTGAGGGTGGTAACACCTCCACTTAGAGTTTGAATCAGAATTGGAGTGAATTGATTGATGCCTATACATAGCACATGTCACACATACACAAAATAGAGAGGCTCACAGAAGAAAATGCCATATACTCACCTCCCAGCCTGAACACTTACAGCCCACTAACCAATCCCCTCTCTATTCTATCAGTTACTCAACAAGCTACAGACAGAGGGTATTGTGTTTTTGTCAATACTTCTGAATGTTTCACCAAAAGATAAAAACTTTCTTTTAAAAAATATTTTTATTTACTTATTTGCAAGCAGAGATAGAGAGAAGAGAATGGGCACACCAGGGCCTCCAGCTGCTGCAAATAAACTCCAGACGCGTGCGCCATCTTGTGCATCTGGCTTTACTTGGTGAATCGAACCCAGGTCTTAGGCTTTGCAGGCAAGTGCTTTAATTGCTGAGCCATCTCTGCTGCAATACTTTTCTTTTTTATCTAACCACAATACTATTATTATACCTACAAAATAACAGTAGTTCCTTAATATCATCACATGTTAAATCATTGCTCATCCAACTCTAATTGTATAAAAGTTGTTTTTTTTTTTTTTTTTTTTTTTTTTTCAGTTGCTTTACTCAGGTCTGGGCGTTTCTGACAGAGGAATGTGTTCTGCCAGAATGAAGAGACCAGCAGGGCTGGTGTGAGGATCTATGGGGAGAGCAGCAGGAGCTGAGCATAGAGTCTGGCAGGAGGGCCTTCCTTTCCAAGGGTGGTCCTGAAGAAGTGGACTAGCCCTGGGCTTGCTGGGATTACCCCTGGGGTGAATTTCAAGGCAATAGTCGATAAGCTACAAGCAGATGGACATCCTCAAAGCTAGAAAGGAAAGCTTCTCCTGGCCTCCTCCATTCAGAATCACGAGTCTATTCACATAAAAGCAAAAAGAATCCAGACCTGTGAATAGCCAATAAATAAAAAAACTGGCACGAACCATTATTCTGTTTAAAATAGAAAAATAAAACCCAAACCAGCACTACAAGGTGACAATTTATGGTGTAGGAAATGTCCTCGGAAGTCTTTTTAGAGTTTTGTGTTGAATGTTTATGGAAGGTATAAAATTCTGATAATGCCAGCGCTTTATGAGGAGTGCTGTGGTAACTCCTGTTAGCCGAATCCTGCTTTCAGGAGATGCCGGTTTTCCTTCATTTATTCATATTCTTTCCAGTCCATCAAAAATAGACAAGATGTAAGAGGACAGTCCATTTGCACCATTCTTTCTGGAACTAAGTGCCAGAAGCCGTTATGGCTGTCAGGACCCCACCAATGTGCCCCCCAGCAGTGCTCAGTGTGACCAAATGCACTCCTCCTTTGTATTCCTTTCCCATTTCCACCAGGCTGGGAGAAGCAGCCCTTTAACATTCAGTCTAAGCAAAGGGCAAGAAGAGGGGTGAAAATGATCTGTACAGAGGCCCCCAAAGAAAAGAGAGACGCTGTCCACCCTGTTTAAGAATGCGCTTGATGAAGGAGTTAGGAGAAGCTCGCTTTAGCAGATCCGCAGACCGCAGAAGCATATGCATGCATTAATTAAGGCAATGGGAAGGAGGAGGAGGGATCCAGAAAATAACAAAGCTGCAGGGTATGCGTGCAATGATTTTTCATTCTGTTTCGCTTCAGCTCTGCCCCTGCAACAGAGGATCTAATCAATCTGCCGGCTATTAAGTTTGTTAATTGATAATGCATACTAATTAGGCTGTGCGCAGTTACTTAAGAGACTTTGCTAAGGTGATTGTAGGCACAAGTCCAAATGGAGTTTAAAGTATTCTGTGTGAGGTTAAAACCCATCAACCAGAAGAGATGGATTTTATATTATAACAGAAGGCACAACATACCCATAAGTATTTAATGTATTGCACAGTTATCCATTATTACATATTTTAACTCGACAAAATGATTAAAATGTAAAAACAGCTCCTAAAATCTATAACTAAATCACATTGGTGAGGGTGTGAGGAAGTGTCAATGAGATAGTGCTATTTTCTCATCAAGGTAAATGTTTAATTTTCTCATTTGTATTTGAGAGCAGACAGTGGAGGAAGGGGAGGAGGCTTTGTGAAAAGCCAACCTTATTGAATTGTGTGGCCATCAGAGGCCCTGGCAGCCTCACATGTCACGTGGTGATGCCCATGTTTCCAAGGTCAGTCCTCCAGAGGCTGCCCAACTGACCCATAGAAACACATTATCTGGGAGCTCAAGGTCGAAACATGTTTATCAACCATATAATTAGCTGCTGGTTATATGCTTGGTACCTTTTCTTTGGAGCGCTATGTAGGGATGGGCTAAGGAGGGCAGCAAACAACCTGCAAATGTCCTTGAGAAAATGCTCTCCATAGGATGGCTTAGTCCTCTCTGCATCTCAGAGGATGAGTCCGTTCTGGTTTGACCTCCAACAATATGTCTAGATGGGTTCAAAGGCATTTCCCCAGATCAGAAGCATGCCTCACTAGGCTCCGGTGACTTTCTTAGAAGCTGGGTGGATCTAAGGATGAGCTACTGCTTGAGGTGGGAAGAATTTCCCCATGAGACCCTGAAAGCTCCCTATTGTTCTGGGTGAATTAGCTCACTTCATGGGTTCTTTATTCCTTCAGTCAGCAGATATCTCTTAAGTGAACTCTCCATTCCAGGCACTGGGCTCATTATTCAGTACCCCACTATGAACCCTTCCCTCACATAGCTCAGAGGCTAATGCACCTAGCTGACTCCTCCAGGTTGAGGATCAGGTTCCTCAGATGACATACAAGGCTTTCTGGCTTTGTCTCTTGACACTTCCTCCTTTCAACAAAATATTTTTGAGAGATGTCTAGATTGCAAGCATTGTACAAAGTGCTGGGGACACACCAGAAAACCAGATAGGTACTGTCCCTCCTTCAGGGAGCTCAGTCTTAGGAGAACTTAAACCATATTCAGAACAAAATCTTTCCAGAAGTTTGTATTCAACGTCAGCTGATCCATGGGGCTTCTGAATCATAAGTGTAAGATGACAGTTTGGTTGCTCCCAAGAATGGTGCTCCTATGAAATTATTAATAAACATTTTCAATATATTTCAAACAAGTGCAGCATGTATCATTTATGAAATTATACCAGATCTGCAAATTATTATTTTAAACATAGGAGGAGGAAAAAACTCCAGGGAAACCAATGAGCAGGGGGAGGCATCTGTTTTATTTGCACTGCATAGACAAACTGAGAGTTCACATAAACAGAAATTTGGATACTAGCAGGAGGCACTGAAGTAGATAGTGTGCATTTAATTAGCAAATGAATTGTGTTCCTACAGTGTGACCATTGAACCTGGAGCTGATCCATACATACTGCTTTCTTTTAGCTATTTTGAGATGACTGGGCTCAATGACTCTGTGCAGGGAAAACTAATCTCTGAGTAGTCGATTGAAAGCATCTCGGAGGAGAGATAATTGGAAGTTCACTAAGCTTTGGAGTCAAACATTCTTGATCCAAAATGGAACACGGGATCAGGGTGAATACAGATCCTTTGAGATGGAACAAGCCATTTCCAAGCATAATTTGAGCAAGCAAGAACTTACCTGAATAAAGCGAGGACTATTAGTACAATTAGGGCATTAATGGTCGTGTTACATATATGCAATAATCAGTCTTTAACTCAGAAAAGTATTTCTTGTGCATAGGTATTATTATAGAACAAAGCATTTATTATTTTTGAACCAAATGGTGAAATTGGATGGGCTTCTTAGACATTAAGAAAGGTATATATAATAATAATAATTATTATTATTATTTTGCTTAGGAGCAATAACTGGGTCTTGTATTCTGACATATTGATGTTATCATCTAGTCAATGGATACCTTTCTGAAAACAAGATTTAAAAAATAGATTTCAGATGAAAGATACAGGAATAAAATAAACAACCTTCAGCTGTACAGCAATTTTCACCAAAACTGAAGCCTTACTTATCAAGACTAGAGATATTTGCAAGGTCATTAGGAAATAGTTATATTCTGAATTATTACTGGAATGTACAGTAAGTCTTTCATGCCTTATTTTTTACTTATATATATGAATGGAGAAGGTCTAGTGATATTTTTCATATAAGGATGTGTTCATTGCTATAACAAACATTTCCTCTTCACATCACAGCCTAATAAGGGTTAACAGGAAGACTCTATTCAACATGGTCTTTTGGGGACTTGGGTTCTTCACAGCTCTAGCTCCCTTAGAGGCCTTAGGGTGTTCTATTTGCTGTTCTGTATTTAGTTCACACATATAGGCTGGAAAGAGAGGAGGGGTGTTATGGATCAGGCTAGAAGTAATACACATACATCATCTCTATGCACAGTGCACTGATGGAAGTTGTCACGTGGCTGTACCTGACTCCAAGAGGTGCTGGTGAACATCATCTAGTTGAGTGCTGAGAAGGAAAGGAGCGCCTGATGAACAGCTGGCCAATCTCTACTCCATAAAGTTGACCAAAACAAGATCTCAAGAGGCAGTCAATCTTTTCCGCTCTTGGCTACATTGGGACAACAACCCAAGCTACTCTGTGGGGTTAGAGGTTTAGCTCGGTGGAAGAGCACTTACCTAACACTGAAAACAAACAAAACAACAACCACACTGTGTGCTTGACATCCCCTCGGACATGCTTATGAAGGGAACACACATCTCCAAGAGAAGAATGTCAGAAAGTAATATGGTAAGAACTTTTTAAACTTTTTATTAACAGCTTCCATAACTATAGACAATAAACCGTAATTTCCTCCACGCCCTCACTCCCCCCCTCAAGTCCACCCTCATCATAGATTAATTAGTCTCTATTTTGTTTCAGTGTCATCATCTTTTCCCTCCTATTATGAATGCCTGTGTGGGAAGTGTAAGGCACTGTGAAGTCGTGAATATCAAGGCCACTCTGTGTCTGGAAGTTTGCGTTGTAAGCAGTCCTCCCCTTCCTTTGGCTCTTACAATCGTTCCACCACCTCTTCCACAATAGACCCTGAGCCTCCGGAGGTGTGATAGAGATGTCCCAGTGCTGAACACTCCACTGTCACTTCTTCTCAGCACTGTGGTGTCTTTTGAATTATCCCAGTGGTCACTGCCATTTGAAAAAAAAAAGCTCTTGAAATGGCCTCCAGTCTCACCCAAAGGTCCTGCCTAGGCTTTTGACTAGGTCTTCAGTACCAGGCATCAATTCAATCCCATGGAGAAGGCCTCCAGGCCAATTAGAGAGCAGTTGGTTTCCCCCATAACAGATGTGCCACTATTGCCCCAGTTGGGACATTTGGCCTGGCTGGCCAGTCTTAAGGCTTGCAAGGTCTACTGTTGTTAACCACTGTTGATGACTTCTCTCTCCAATAGGGCTGCATGCAGCCATAGCTTTTCCAGCTTTCTGTCATCTGGTTAACAGGGAGCAGGTTTCCAGTTCATTCCAGCTTGATTTACCAGTGTTCTGCACCCAAGCCTGTGGCATCTTCAGCAATAAGGTGTTACCATCTCATTCTGGTGGGCAACCAAGATCCTTGACAACGGCTTATAATGTTTTGGGGGCCTCAGGGACCTCCGTGGCTGACAACTCACTGGAAGGTATCCCATCCCTGGCACTGAAATTTTCTTAGTAACAATCTATGGCACCTGGGTGTGGCATTATCCAAAGAAGTAGGTTACCATATAGCTTATTTTTAACCTCTTAAGTTTTGAAAATTGTGGTAAGAATTTTAAGGAAAGGTTCATGCTACTAAATAGAAACATGCTGGCTCAACCATATATAATTCATTTTTGAGCCCCAGAGCAATGGTTGTGTGTAGTCATCTGTCTGTCTGAACTCCCTAGTTGCCCTGGAATGTGAAGGCTCCGACCCTTCCTCAACCTCAATACTTCGTGTTTCTATTATATTCTAATATTGACACCATTGGTTTACGGTTAGAAGTGGAGTCAAACAAGCCCCTGGTAATTGTGAGACTGGCAGATTCAAGTTCTATAAAGAGGCAGAACATTGTTTACAAGTCTCTGGGGGGACTCTGAATGGTCAGAGATCCTAGGTCCACCCACTTACTGCTCAAAAGTAACCTGATATACGCTCTGTGGGGAGGCACACCTGTTATCCAGGCACTTGGGAGGCAGAGGCAGCAGAATCTAGACGAGGCTAATAGCCTGTTCTATATAGCCAGGACAACTCAGAAAACAGGAGGAAGAGGCAACTTTATAAACATGATTATAAAGTAGAAAAAAATATTTATTTATGAGAGGGGGAGGGAGAAGAGAATGGGCATGCCAGGGTCTCTAGCTACTGCAAACTAACTTCAGATACATGTGCCACCTTGTGCTTTACCTGGGTAACGGGGAATCAAACCTGGGTCCTTAGGCTTTGAAGGCAGGCACCTTAACCACTGATCCATCTCTCCAGCCCTAATTATTCTTTATAAGATTAATTGACAAATTCTCTAGTGATAGCAAAAATAGTTATTAAAATTTTAAAAAGTCCAGCTAGTCCTAAAAAGTTGTATCATTTTTCAGTATTACCTAATGTATGGAAAAGACATGTTAATAGAGGGGACAGCAGGTGCCAGCTTAACCTGTTACATGCCACCATTTGTGTTCAACTACAAGAAAGCTGTTTGATTTTACTATGGCTTTGAAAGAGGTTCAATTTAATTATAACAATAATTATGGTATCATTCTAGTTCTTACCATCTTTTTATAATTATTTTCCAGGTATAAAATCTTTCCTATGGAAGTTAGTACAGTAGTACATGAATTACTTACATTTGGAAAGTGTGTATTTTAAGTAGAAGTGCTAAGCAAAACTAGTAAATTTGAGATGGTAAGAGCCTATTGCTGAAGACCACGTATGCTTGGGTTGCGGGTTACTGAGAAATCAAGCTGGAGCTGAGCTGGAAACCTCCTCCCTGTTAGCCAGCTGACAGAAAGCTGGAAAAAGCTATGGCTGCATCAGCCCTATGGGAGAGAGAAGTCATCAAGGGTGATGAACAGCAATGGACCTTGCAAGTCTTAAGACTGGCCAGTCAGGTTAAATGTGCCAACTGGGGCAATAGTGGCACGTCTATTATGGGGGAAACCAATGGCTCTATAATTGTACAAGCCCACTCCATGGGAGGGAAAGCATGCCTGGTACTGAAGAACTAGTCAAAAGCCTATAGTGGGGGAGGTCATGAGCCCTAGGGGAGTAATACCTGCTGTTGTCTGGCTAAATGCATATATTATGCCAACCAAACTGCCTTACAAATACTTTTTTTTAATGAGCGTGCTCATATAATAATGCTACTCTCACTTTTGACTAGAGAAGCTTCTCTTTTTCAGATGGCAGTGATCGACTGGGATAATTCAAAAGACACCATAGTGCTGAGAAGAAATGACAGTGGAGTGTTCAGCACTGGGACATCTCTATCACACGTCCTGAGGCTCAGGGTCTATTGTGGAAGAGGTGGTGGAAAGATTGTAGGAGCCAAAGGAAGGGGAGGACTGCTTACAGCGCAAACTTCCAGACACAAAACAGCCTTGATATTCATGACTTTGCAGTGCCTGATAATAACTATACATAATGGGAGGAAGAGATGATGACACTGAAACAAAACAAAGACTAATTGAGAGGGGGGAGAGATATGGGGGAAGGGAGAGGGATCCTAATGGTCTATAATTATGGAAGCTATCAATAAAAAAAATTAAAAAACTAACAAGAATAAAGAATGCAACTAAAAAAAAAGTAAGGGCTGGAGAGATGGCTCAGTGGTTCAAGGTACTTGATTGCAAGTTAGGCTAGACTACCCATGTAAGGCTAGATGGGCATTTGTCTACAGTGGCAGAGACCCTGACATGTCCATATGTGCATGCATACACACATGTGTAAATAAATAAATGATTTTTAATAAGTTAAAAGAGATCTTCATATATTTGGAAATCTAATATTTGTAAAGAATTCATTATTTAAAATTAGGCTCTAGGGAGATGGCTCAGGGGGTAAGCATGCTTCTGTGCAAACATGAAGACCTCAATTTAATCTCAAGCACTCAAGTCAAAGTTAGTCATGGTCATGCCTGTACTCCCAGGGCAGAGACAGAAGGAACACCAGTCTAACTGAAAACAAAATGTGAGCTCCAGGTTCATTGTGACTCTGACTTAAAGAAATACGATGGACAGACATAGAGGAGGACACTCAATATCCTCCTCTGCCCTTGAAATGATAAACGTGAGATGTGAGCACCTGCTCATGCACACACACGTGTACGTACATACATACACACACACACACACACACACACACACACACACACACACCCCAAAAAGAGAAAAAAAATCATCCCTAAGGCCCAGATACCTCTCTTCCTTCCAGAGCATGATCCCTATCCAAGAGTAGTGCAAACTGCTCAGGGGATTGTCCCTTTGTCCCACCCTTAACTGACCCATTGCACCTCATGAAGCACCTCCCTCACAATGTACAGGGAAAACAAACCGTTTTCTCTGTGATTCTCAACATGTCTATGATCAAATGTGTGTGAGTGTTTCCCTCACCAACCAGTTCTCCAAGTCTTCAGACACAAACTAAGTGTTCAGCAATTCAGTTCAGATACTAAGAATCCAGAGTTCACCTGCACTCCATAGGAAAGAGCCCAGTCTCATAAGACATTCCTCACTTCAGATCTCAACTACATGTAGT